>CANNZV010002610.1:0-91006 GCA_947561585.1 Caprella mutica | reverse complement strand
GTTTTCTATGACCGGGAGAACTCCATCCAAGGTGGTAGTTGGAGGAGAATACCGTCCAGGGATTTGGCAGGGAGAACTCCAACCAGAGGTGAGCCTTTTGATATATTATACTTTTTTGGTATTTAATTAAAGTCTAAATTAAGAGTGTATAATGAACAAAATTATGAGGATTAGCCAGGGAAATCCATTGCATTTATTAAAGCTAAATTTATACTGCATCTGTAGATTTATAATTAGTTTAACATTTTATATAAATAATTTACCAATATGAAACAATTCTCAGTTAATAATTCTCTTCATTTCTTTATTGATATGGTTTTCTATATTTGCTGAATCTACTTTCAGATCTTTCTGAGGAATTGATGGAGTAGATCAACGTCATCAACTATCGGAGTCCTCTTCCATTCCTTTGAATGGTTCAGGAACAATTATGCTAGGTCAAAGTAGGTATTTGAAAATATTAGATGATTTTTAAATGTGTATTTCCAATATGATTAGCTCTTACTTTTTCATATGCTTTTAGGGATTCCAGACATGAAAAGAATATCGAAGCTGTCGCTATCTCATCACAAAAGGAAAAAGAGTTGGTGATGTTATTGATAATGTATATAAACGATACTATAAATTTCTATTATATATATATTAATATACGAATCTCTTATTTCAGGAATTGGCAACCTATAGTCGTGAAAGACAGTGACGAGGATTCAAATTGTACTTCTAAATAATAAATCTAAAACTTAAATGTTTATATTTCGTTTTCAATTTGACCTTGGTAATTCTATTAGCACATTTCTACATCAGTGCTTATGGAAAAGATGAATTGCACTAAAATATGGTTTAGAAGATAAAGGCTTTATTATTATTCATTAAGTTATAGTATAATTGCAGCATATCAAAGATTTATTCTATCAACTTTTGTAATCTAGCCTGGTTAATTAATTCATCTAGCCAACCTATTTATCACTATGTAAAGTTATTTACGTCATCTAACTACTTATTTATAAACTGACCTGAAGAAGTTACTTATTCAATCTAATCTATTAATTTACAACTAATAGCCATATATTAATTCATCGGATCGAACACATTTCAAAAAGCAAGGATAGGTCTAGGTGATCAATTATTTTTTTAAATCAAAATAGTACGCATATCACAGAAGCAAAAGTAGAAAATAAATGAACATGTTAGATTTAATCCTAGAAAATATATAGTCTAATATAATTGATTCCGGGACCTAACTCGAGATTATAATTTGATAGAGTAAATATAGTGACTGAAAAAGTCATGTAATAAGTCAGGCTACTGCTAACTGGACCGATATTTCAACCTACACTAATAGTTGATATACATTTACTTAGTTTACTAGTAGTTGATATAACCAACACGAGTAGTTGATATAACCAACACGAGTAGTTGATATAACCAACACGAGTAGTTGATATAACCAACACGAGTAGTTGATATAACCAACACGAGATGTTGATATAACCAACACGAGTAGTTGATATAACCAACACGAGTAGTTGATATAACCTACACGAGTAGTTTATATAACCTACACGAGTAGTTGATATAACCAACACGAGTAGTTGATATAACCTAACCGAGTAGTTGATATAACCAACACGAGTAGTTGATATAACCTACACGAGTAGTTTATATAACCTACACGAGTAGTTGATATAATCAACACGAGTAGTTGATATAACCTACACGAGTAGTTGATATAACCTAAACGAGTAGTTGATATAACCTACACGAGTAGTTAATGTAACCTACACGAGTAGTTGGTATAACCTACACGAGTAGTTGGTATAACCTACACGAGTAGTTGGTATAACACATAGGAGTGATTGGAGAAACATACACAAGCAGTTGATGTAACCTTGTTCTGTAGTTGTTTTAACTATTACATTTAATTGGTTCAACCATCACGAGTAGTTTTGACTATCACAGATAGTTGTTGTGACCATCGGGAATTGAAAATAATCAACTCACATATGTGTTGTTTTAACCAACGTCAATTTAACTCATATTAAATAGTACCTGCAACTCACCACGTAGGTAGGCGCACAGATAAACCATAAAATTTAGTCAAATCAAATATGATTTGATTCAACTAATCCTTTCTCTGTGTGTATATTACAGCCATTTAAAACAACTAAGTTTAACTGATAAGTGTTACGGTATGAAAAGATGGTATATTTTGTTTTACTAGAATTAATCATTATTTTATTATTATTTAGCCAATTACTTATCAAATCAGGATTACGATTAATATCAATATGAATATTTTTAAGAGCAGACTTTGAAAATTTACAAGAAACTGTTGAGTCATCAGCAAAGAGATTGAATTTGAAAAAGTCTGCACAATCAGGAAAATCAATGAAAAATATTAAAAACAAGAGACCCCCCAACACACTCCCTTGGGGCACCCCACATGTCACTTCACGATCAGCAGAAGATACATTATTTAGCACTACACGTTGGTTGCGCTCAGTTAGATAAGATCGTATCCATGACAGTGGGATACCCCTTACACCATAATGGGAGAGTTTACTCAACAGAATTTCATGAGGCACAGAATCGAATGCCTTCTTTAGATCAATGAATAAAGAGAAGTACAGGTCACCATTGTCTAAAGTAGAGTAAATATCATTCATTAAATTGAGCATTGCATGAGTCGTACTCTTATTCTCCCTAAATCCATATTGATTTGAATTAAATATACCTTTACGTTCAAAATATCTAGTTAGCTGATTGTATACAACTCTCTCGTATATTTTTGAGTAATTCGATAATAAAGAAATAGGTCTGTAACTATTCACCTCCTTTCCCTCCCTTGTGGAGAGGTATAACATTAGCTGTTTTTAGAGTAGTGGGGAATTTTCCATTGGTCAGTGATTTGTTAATCAAAGCTGCTAGTATTGGGGAAATAATATTTGATATCTTTTTTAAGATTGAAACAGGAATAGAATGGACATTACACGATTTATTTTTTAGTGAAGCTATAATTTTATGAATATCACATGCACTGATAGGTGTCAAAAATAAAGAGTTAAGGTAACTGCCAGATAAATATTGATGGTGATCACTCTGTTGATTGACAAAATGGTTTGATATTTGCTGTCCAACAGAACAAAAAAAATCTATTGAATTCATTGGCTACATCCAATGACCCACTCATAACCTCTCTCCCAGCATCAACCAAAGAAATATTGGAGCTATCAGAATTATCATTACAATTGAGAAGATCATTAATTAGTTTCCAAGTCTTGCGCATGTTAAAATTGAATTCGGTGAATTTTCTCTTGAAGTATTCAGATTTTTTGTCTCTCAGTTGCTTAGTGACCATATTTCTATACACAGTATATTCTCTTCGGCTCATCTTACCGGCCTTATAGAGTAAATAATAGTTTGAGCGCACCCTAATTTTATTCCTACAGTCCCAACAATCCAAGGATTGGTTAAATTTTTATAAGAGACAGTTTTACTTATTATCGGGCAATGAATATCGTAATAATGCATAATTGTTTCATCAAACAACGCCAAACCACCATCAACATCATCAAAATCGAGAACAGGAGAAAAGTCATGATTATCAATGGAAACACAGAAATTTAATAACGAATTGTATGAATGTACTCTGCAATTTACTGATCTTGGTGGTAGCTGAGCTCCAGTAAAAAATGTTTGCTAATATTAAAAATCAAGTAATGATCAGACAAATCAAGTGGTATTGCTCCAGAAAATACATTAGACAGGTTAGTAGAGAAAATATCAATTAGACTGAAACAATTTTCAACTATTCTAGTCGGCTTAGTTATAGTAGGATTAAGGTAATACATGAACATCAAATTGGCAAAACTCAAACAACTTTCATCATTAGCCATGTTAAGAAGATCAAAGTTAAAATCACCACCTATCTGAATATTTTGACAATTAAAGGATGATAATTAGGTTTGGAGAATATGATCAAGTTCGGAAATGAATTGATTAGGAACACAATTGGGTGGTCTATAAATAGTCCCAACAATTAACTTTTTACCTTCTCTAGAAGTTAAAAGGAACAAACGCTCTATATTATCAGTTCACATATCAAGACTATCGATAACTTCACATTTATAGGTACTTTTAGCAAATACGGACACACTGCCTCCTCTCCTCCCACCACCTCTCACTACATGGTAATGGTTATATCCCTCAAAATGAACAAGGTTACAAGTAATATCATTAAGCCAAGTCTCAGAAAAACATAAAGAGTCGAACTTCAAAGTCATGAGATTTGAGGAAACTCACCAAATTATCACTGAAACTATTGAATCCAAAAAGAGGCTTATTGATTATTCGGTACTTATATATGGATTACAATTTTTTATAATCAATAAGATATAATATACGTTTTAATTCCCTAAATAGCCTACAAGTCAAAAGAAAAATGTAGTACACAATTTGCTTTGCCATTTTGCTTCACATTTTCTAACAAGATGTAATACACATATTTATCATATTTTGAACAGTTGAAAGTTGATAAAATGGAATGGAAGATATCGCACTGTGCCATCTATGGATTCATCATTAGAACAACCATCGATGATCAAATTGGCTGATGGCGCATAACAAAAATACTTGAGTGACGAGCACCGAACATATACATTATACATGCAACTTTCTTCAAATTCTAATCGAAAATCAAATAAAATAAGTCGTACAATATATTTAATATAGCATCATATTAGTACTTCGTACTTTAATAACATATTAAAAACTTTTAAATCATATAAAAATATATACAATGTAAAATTGTATGCGATTTTCAGAGTAATGTTTACAACATTAAGAAAAAAACTCATTTTTCTCGGAGCCTGGAGATGAACTTTAAGTATAGGATTTGATTATGTTATTAGTTTCTACATTTATACTTTCCCTTATATATAAGGAAAAATTTCAACACATACCAATATTAATAAAAATTCGTACCAACTTCCATATCAAGAGAAAACATCAACCTGGTAACTATTCTGTTTTATTCCTCATTTAATGAATATCTAACAATGTGTGTTTTTATTAATTATCTGATATTTCTTCTAACAGTACACTTTTAGTGTGTATGTGAGTTATTATTTCAATTTTGGCATTATTGTTATTATCATTATTATAAATCGATATGTATAATTATTGACTGTAAATACACTTTTTTGTATTGGTCGACTAAGCGAATTAGCTTGGTCGACATTATGACTCTCGATCACAAATTTCCGACCAGTGACTCGATGATTCGATTTATATAGGTAGGGTAACGATTTACCGACCGTAGAATAAAATATTTACTAACATAATTTTAATCTAACAAAGAAACCTATTTCTGGGAACACTCATTGTTAACTAATATTAACAATAAGAATTGCGGTCGGCAAACGATAACAAAGTAAGATTGGCTTCGACCAATTGAGTCAATAAGCAGTCAATGGGTGTTGGAATTTTAGTTTAAATGTATTACACACTCTTATATATGTTTAATGTTAACTTCCTGTTAGATTAGCTGAGCTATATTAATTACCTATTGTTTAAATAACAACGTATTACTTTTATGAGAAACGGACTTAAGGGTTAAAGTCCGATCACAGTTCCGGTGCGTCTTAAATAGCATCGTATGTCAATTCTTAAGTCAGTCTGTCTTTTACATTACTCAGTGAGAGATGTGCTTCACTCATCTCTCTAATATACTTCTAATTGTAAAACATATTACTCTTTAAATAAACTCTATGTCTTAACGTTGTTAACCCACTATAATTTAACCTAATTATAACAAGTTATGGGCCCAGTGAACGATAAGAGTTTATAAATCAAATTATGTTTAAAAACACTTAGAAATATATTTGAGTAATCAAGTGACAATAAGTACAGTGAAAAAGTGTTAAACTAAATGACACATATACGCACGAACGTTTGTGTAAGCATATCTTGCTAATGCGCTATTGAGGTCAATAATATTGACTGATATCTCGGTCTGTACTTGTTTGTTTCGTATAATTGTTCATTATTCTTTGCGGAAGAGGTGTCAAGAGAAGGTCACAAATTACCTTTAAATCTGTGACCTTATCCTTTGGTAAACAGTCTTTCAACAAAAGGTTCTTGCGAACTAAGACTTGTGTTGCTGTTCCAATTTGAATATTAATAATTATATTCTGTGAAGTTATTCTTATGAATTAGAATAATTATTCCTGATTAAATATCAATTCAGTTAAACAGTAAATCAATTTAACTGCTTTGTTTGTTTATGTTTGTTAAGTATTGAATGACAATAAATACTTGAAAACATGTCTTCAAATAAGTTACCGGGGATTGTTCCCCTAGACGGAAATAATTACCCTACATGGAGCGTACAAATGAAGATGTACCTCTTAAGAGAGAAACTGATGGGTATAGCTGATGGATCTAAACCAGTTCCACCAGATTCCTCTTCAACTGAGATTAAGGATGACTATGAAACTAAGAAGAATAAAGCGTTGGCAGATATAGTACTATCTATTTCACCGGATCAATTGTACATAGTTGGACAACCCACGGATCCACGCGTTGTCTGGACCACCCTTCAAGAAACGTTTCAGAAAAACACGTGGGCGAACAAATTTCGTCTGAAGAAGAAACTATACAATTTGAAATTGAGATCTCCTGAACTACTCAACTCCCATTTGAAAGAACTAACTGAAGTTTTTCAAGAGCTGGCCTTGTTGGATCAAGCGGTCAGTGAAGAGGATAAAGTTATTTGTCTATTATCATCCTTACCAGAGCAGTTTGAAGTGTTAGTTACTGCAATTGAAGCACAGTCAAACATTCCTAACTGGAATACCGTAGCTGACACACTCCGGAGAGAAACTGAAAAGTTGAGTATTAAATCCAATGATGGTTTGGCATTATCAAATACACAGATTGATGCAGCAGTAAATAAACAGTCAATTAAGTGTCATTTTTGTAAGAAATTAGGCCACGTGAAGAAAGACTGCTTTAAATTTAAACGGTATTCTCAAACTAACAGAACTCAAAATCAGCCTAATGATGTAAACGTAAGTCATATAGAACTTAATCACACAATGTATGCTAATGCTAGCGCTCTTTGTAACAAATATGACGACAGTAATATTTGGATAATAGATTCAGGCTCTTCATCACACATGAGTGGTGATAAAAATTTATGTAGAGATTTTGCAAACATTACCAAACCTATCAATGTTCGAGTAGGCAATGGAGCTGTTTTGCAAGCTATTTCACTAGGAAATGTTTCTGTTATTGTGAATATACCAGGTGGTGGAAGTAGAAAATGTACAATAAATGATGTATTATATGTGCCAAATCTAGCTTTTAATCTACTATCAGTGTCAAAAATGACAAATAATAATAAATCTATTATTTTTGAAAGTGATAAATGTAAAATATTGAACGAAAATAAAGAGTTAATTGCTGTGGCTCACTGTGTTGGTCAACTCTATTATCTAAATACTTTAGTTCATAAAGCTGCTGTAACGGTTGATCAAAATAAAGTAAACCTTCTATGGCATAGAAGGCTTGGTCATATAGGTAACGACAACTTGACTAAAATGATCCGAACTAAATCAGTTAATGGTCTGGATAGTAAATTAAAGGCTATAGAAGGTGTGTGTGAACACTGCTGTAATGGAAAAATGCATAAAATACCATTTTCTACAAGCATTAAGAAAAATTGTAAACCTCTTGATTTAATTCACACAGATGTCTGTGGGAAAATTACTCCCACTTCCAGGGGTAATAATTCATATTTTCTGACCTTTATTGATCATGCTACTCGATACTCCTGGATATATGTTATTGCCCATAAGAGTGAGGTGTTTCAGTAGTTTTTGGAATGGAAAGCAATGGTTGAAAATATTTACGAAAGGAAAATTAAAACCTTGCAGTCAGATAATGGAGGAGAATATACCTCAAATAAGTTTGAATCATATTTACGCAATGAAGGTATAATTCACCAGAAATCTATTCCTAAAACTCCTGAACAAAATGGGTTAGCTGAAAGATTTAATAGAACTATTATGGAAAAAGTTAGATGTATGTTATCTGATTCAGAAATTGATAAGGAATTCTGGGGTGAAGCACTATATACTACAAATTACCTTAATAATAGATGCATTAATTCATTTTTAGTTAATAAAACTCCATATGAAGCATTAAATCTTAGAAAATCAAATGTAAAGCATGTAAAAAATTTTGGATGCACTACTTATGCTCACATTTCTCGAGATGAACGATCAAAATTAGAAAATAAAGCTACCAAATGCCGGTTTCTTGGTTATGGCACTGTTACTAAAGGGTATAAGATGTATGATGTTGAATCTAAAAGAATCTTCTTTTCCAGGAATGTAACCTTTGATGAATCAGTTTCATCTAAGATTGAGACCCCTCAACTGATTGAGACCCCTACCTCTCCACTGGTGTTCCCTTCAGAAGATTCAGAACCTGCAGGGCCTGAGATTCAAACTCCTGACAATAATCCTCCAGTTGCACCTGAGGCGCAACCTGTACCAGCTATCAGACCAGATGAGGATCTTCCTGAACTGGAAAATAGACGATCGTCTAGAACGCGTCGAGCTCCTGTTAGATACGGTAGTTGGGATTATAGCCTTGATCAGTTTGAGGAGGAGGGTTTATTAGTCAATGGGAATATCAATATCGAACCTAGGTCGGTATCTGAGGCTCTTAATAGCGGTTCTGAATCCTCTAAATGGAAACTTGCCATGGAGAGGGAATTAAATGCTTTTGAGAAACATAAAGTTTTTGAACTCGTAAAACCTACCTCAGACTTAAACATCATTAAATCTAAATGGGTGTTTAAAAAGAAAAAGGGATCTGATGGTAGAGTGGCTTCATATAAAGCTAGATTAGTCGCTCAGGGTTTCTTACAGAGACCTGAAATCGACTATGAAGAAAATGTTTGATCCTGTAGTTAGATTTGAATCGGTGCGAACCATGTTATCGTTAGCTGCTAAACAAAAATTATTTGTACATCACTTGGATGTCAATTCTACTTTCTTAAATGGGGATCGTAAAGAAAACGTTTATATTAGACAGCCTCCAGGCTATGTTCTACCAGGAAAAGAAGATTTAGTGTGCAAACTAAACAAATCTATGTATGGTTTAAAACAATCACCCAAATGTTGGAATGATTCTTTGGATGCATATCTTAAATCCTTAGGATTTATTTAGTCCTCTTGTGACTCATGTATTTATGTTAAAGTAATCAATGACTCACCATGCTTCATTTCTGTGTATGTAGATGATATTATTGTAGCATGTAAGAACTATGATGACCTGACTAAAATCAAGACTGATTTAAGTGCTAAATTTGAGATGAAAGACTTAGGAAAATTATCCTATTTCTTAGGCATAAAAGTCGTACAAGACGAAAATAAAATATCATTAAATCAATCTTCATTTGTCAACGAGTTATTAGATAGATTTGAATTCAATAATTGTAAACCAGTATCCAATCCTGCTGATGTTAATTCTCATTTGGAACCAACTATATACTGATGATTGTGAACTAGTAGATAAAACTAAATATCAGTCAGCTGTAGGTGCTTTACTTTATCTATCTACTAAAACTAGGCCTGACATAACTTATGCAGTTGGAAATGTCTCTAAATTTTGTTCCAATCCAAACACTAAGCACTGGTCTGCAATTAAGAGAATATTTAGATATCTAAAGGGCACACCTGATCTTGGCATTACATATGGTAATGAAGATTCTGATTTGATAGGTTATTCTGATGCCGACTGGGCAGGTAACAGAGTTGATAGGAAAAGTACTTCTGGCCAATGCTTTCTGTTAAATAATTCCATTATTTCTTGGCGCTCTGTGAAACAGTCATGTGTTGCTTTATCAACGGCTGAAGCTGAATATATGTTTCCCTCTCTGGTGCCTCCCAAGAAGCTGTATTTCTAAATAAATTACTATCAGATCTTAAAGTACCTAATAAGAATCCTATCGTTTTGTTTGAGGATAATCAGTCAGCAATTTGTATTGCTAAAAATGCTAAAAATCATCCTAGATCGAAACACATTGATATTAAATTTCATTACATTAGAGATCTTGTTGCTTCAAACATAATTAAACTTGCTTATTGCCCCAGCGAAATTATGCTTGCTGATATATTTACCAAACCTCTGCCTACTGATAGATTTACCAAATTAGTTGAATTAATAGGCATGAAAAATATATAATGTCGTGTGAGGAGGAGTGTTGGAATTTTAGTTTAAATGCATTACACACTCTTATATATGTTTAATGTTAACTTCCTGTTAGACTAGCTCAGCTATATTAATTACCTATTGTTTAAATAACAATGTATTACTTTTATGAGAAACGGACTTAAGGGTTAAAGTCCGATCTCAGTTCCGATGCGTCTTAAGCCCCGTCCAGACGGTCAAATTTTTCAGAGAAGTGACAAACTTAATGACAAACTAAATGACGATAACTTCCTAGCGTCAGCAAACCGTCAAACTTTTCATCAGTTTTTTTATTCCAACATGTTGGATATCGTCATCAAAAAGTTTGTCAAACTATTTGCGGACGATAAAGTTTGAAGTACACACTGACTTTCCGGCAATAATATTTTTTTATTTGCGCGTCATTTTAGTTTATTACAGCTAGGTACACCTACAAAAAACCTCATTTTTTCAAACTTAGTATCTATCTAGTTACAATGGCTGACGACAGACTCTTTAATACTTGGTTGTATTAGAATGTATTAGATCTAAGTTATAGGTAGGCTACCTACGTTGTGAATTGTTTTCTATGGTCTATTTTTGACTATCCTTTTCAAGACGATATTTTGTCATTAAAAACAAATTATTTTTTCTGGTTTCTTACTGTTCTAAATTTAAAAAATATACATACCAAGTTATATCATTTTTTTTTTCACGATATATAACATTAATTTTGACGAAACTGACGCCAGTGAACCTCAAACTTTTGGCGAGAAAATTTGACCGTGTAGACACTCCTTGAAAACTGACGATAAGTTTGTCATTTAGTTTGTCATTAAGTTTGTCACTTCTCTAAAAATATTTGACCGTCTGGACGGGGCTTTAAATAGCATCGTATGTCAATTCTTAAGTCAGTCTGTCTTTTACATTACTCAGTGAGAGATGTGCTTCACTCATCTCTCTAATATACTTCTAACTGTAAAACATATTACTCTTTAAATAAACTCTATGTCTTAACGTTGTTAACCCACTATAATTTAACCTAATTATAACAATGGGTTCATTTTATCACGTTTCATCAAATGATAAACCTAATTCTATATTTTAAAGTTCTGATGATGCGTTCACCTCGCTGAATAGATCAAAATGTTCGTAAATAACCAGCAAATAAGATAACAATTCACCTCATCACTTATTTTAAGTAAATAATTATAATTTTAAAGGTCCCCTCTAAGCAATTGTTTTTTATTTCTTAAATCAACGAGGCTAATGTTTCTTATCATTTTACTGCAAACCCCATCAAATTTGATAGCATATTATTTTTAAGTTTATATACCCAACTGATAATTAGGAGTAAATCCCCCCCCCCCCTCCCTCCCTTACTTCAACCCCATCTTGTTAATTTCATGGTTAGATAGAAATTATAAGCATTAAGTTTTCACCATTAGAATTATTTTTTTGATAACTTTTAGTATATCTAAACTTAATATACCTCATCTTAACCCTTTCTCCATCAGTTCTCCTCTCGATTTCTATTTAAATTTGTATCATATTCTATATCAATGAAGATTGCATTACAAAATTTAATGGGGACTATTTTTGTAATATTTATTTCTAATTCAATTTATGTAGGGGTTAACCTCTGTTTCGGAACCAAAGACTATATCGCTGGCATCGAAAGGAATTAAGTACAAGGGACTGGAAGAAGCCGTGACCGGATAATTCGTCTACGGAAAATTCGTCCACGGAAAATTCATGCATTAAACGCAAAATGATTAATTTAAATGGAATAAAATGTTATGATAAATGTTTTAGTATAAAGTAATTTAATGTGTGTAGGTGATAGTACATAGTTAATCCACTTTGTTGCATCCATTGTAAAATTTGTTATACTGCAGAATTCATGATTGTTTATTGAAACATTAAGATTGATAGATAGATAATAATTTTATTAACTAAATTTAAGATAGAATGATTGGTCTCTTAGCGTTCTTAACACCTGAAGATGTTGATGGCATTAATGAAAATTTGTGCGCGGATGTCATTTGAGTTTTTAACTACTTTGAAGATTGGAACAAAACGGGGAAGACGAAACCAACGCGAAAACCCGTTATATCCAATTTAATTTTGGAATGTTCAAGAAATAGCATCCTAATATTTGGTAGAAGAGTTAACTCTAACTTAAAGAATTGAAACAAAGAGAGATGTCACACAGCGTAAAAGGCCAAAATATCGAGATATCGGCGAAAAAATATAAAGCTAGTATTGCAATGCACTTCGAATGAAACATATCTTTTTGATGAATATTGCATTCCTGAAAATGTCAAGCTATTCAATTTAAATATCTGATTAAGTTATTATTTTCTTTTTAATTTATAATTATAGATAAGATAACATAATATACAATAGTTACACATATAATACATTTTTCATCAACAGGTTTAACTGCTGAATATATGTGTTATTTTCATCTAACCAGATTTTATGAAACTGTAATTATCTCTTATATATGAATATTGTTATTTATTTTATTTATGAAAATAGACGAAATTTCTGTGGACGAATTTTCCGCGGACGAATTTTCCGTGGATGAATTTTCCGTGTACGAATTTTCCTAGCACAGGAAGAAGCAGTCACAATGGAGAGTGGCTTCATGAGACATTGGGACAAGCTTATGGATACAGAAAAGCTACTCACTGAATGCAGTCACTTACTAATTGGAATGTCCTCTCCAGGCTCCGGGAAAAAAATGAGTTTATTACATAATATTATAGAACTAAGGTCTAGGATCATTATTCTGCAAACCGCATACAATTCGGTTCTTTATATATTTTATAATTTGTTTTTAAAGTTTTTTAGTACTCTCATAGCAACAATTGGGCGAATCACTAATCTGATGCTCAAGAAGGAGATTATACACTCTTTGTATTGATTTCAAATTTGAATTTCATAAACAAACCATGCATTTTCGGCCTCTATTTTAGATATTAATTGTTTCCTAAAGTATTTAAACTTTTCTATTATAAGTTCATTCAATTTTACACATTTACACGAATATTAAATGGATTTATTAAACCTAATACCTAGTTGACAATCAGAACAAATGGTGTACATTCTTTTTCTTCAGGATGAAAATTTCTTAAAATTAGTAAGTCAGAAGTAAAATAGGTTTTATAGAGTTTTGATTATAAAAATCTTTAAAAGCATATAAAATGGAAAATATGCTACCAAATTCGATGCAATTTGCAGCAAAATGATAAGAAACATTAGCCTCGTTGATTAAGGAAATAAAAATATTTGCTTGGAGGGGACCTTTAAACTAGGACAGAACATGCAATTTTTGTTGATAAAATTCAAATTGAAAATCAAAAGAAAGAATGTACAATCTATTTCTACAGCGTTTTATTATAGTGTTTCGTACAATTGTTGCACACAGAGTATTAACAACTCTAAAAGCATATAAATTGTCTTATACTGAACTGAATTTTATGCGGTTTGTAGATAAATAATCCCAGACCTTAGTTCTGTAATATTATACAATAATTTCATATATTTTCCGGAGCCTGGAGAGAACCTTTAAAGGTCATACAAATCTGAAACAAAATTGCATGGAACCAATATATTTAAAAAATAGATATATAATTATCCATATGAATTCAATAGTATATAAATTACAATAGTGTAATACAATTTTAATAAATCCATGAAACCTCTTTTCCTAAATTTAGAAAAAAAAATGATGAAAAAATAAATACTTTTTATCATATTTTTCATTCAAAAACGTCTAATTTACAATTCTAAAACAGCTTATTTTTGCCTAATGCGTTGCTTTTCTAAATAATAACCATTATGAATAGGTAAACTGAATGTTTTAGTATAAATTAATTCAAGTACTATTGTTTTTTGCGTACAATTCACATAACAGCCTGGTTGATTGATAGATTCCAAACGATACCTGGTCGAAATAATGAACCTAAAAATGAATCTTGGTCGCTAAATAGATATACTTCAAAAAATACATGATCTCAAAAAATGATGTTTAGTTCAAAAACCAATATAGCTAGCAACTTCATGTTTTCAAATAAACAAAGTACAAATCAATGGTAACACTCGAGTACCTACATCTACTATTGTAGTGAGAGTACATGTTTCCAAATAAATTGAAAATTAGGAGAAGATGTGTTATTTTGTCGGTGATGCGATTTTTACCCTATATACTTTTAAAGATTTAAAGATTTTAATACTCTGTACAATTGTCCGAATCACTAACCTGATGTTGAAGAAGAAGATTGTACACACTTTGTTTTGATTTCTAATTTGAATTTACAAACAAACAATGCGTTTTCAGTCTTCTTTTCAGATTTAATTTTTTTCTTGAAGTATATAAACATTTCTATAATAAGTTTATCCAATTCCAAACCTAATACCTAGTTGACAATCAAAACAAATGGTGTACATTCTTTTTCTTCAGACTGAAAATTAGAAAGGCGGAAGTGAAATAGGTATTGTCACATTACTATTCTATGTACTGTGTGTATTGTAGAGTTTTGATTATAAAAATCTTTAAAAGAATATAAAATCATGGGGTTTGCAGCAAAATGATAAGAAACTTTAGCCGCATTGATTGAAGCAATAAAAAATATGCTGGGAGAGGACCTTTAAAAGCATTTTTAGAGAAGTGACGTCATTGCCTTATCGGTTCCTCAATCGACACCTCACTACTCTCAAATTTTGTTTGTTGTCGTCATTGATTCGTCAAAATTGTCTGAGGACTGAGGGTAGGGTTAGTTTAGAGTTATCGGTCACTTCTACATTTTGATTCATATATGAAAAAGTACATTATCTGACTTTTCAACTCGTTATTTTAAATCCATGCTGAACGATAACTTACCTTTATATCCAAATAATCACATCTAGGTAGGTAACTTTGTAATCTGGAGTATTACCTACCTATACCTTGTAGTATTGTGAGTAAGTGATTGTAGTAGTTAAGATTTGTTGAGTACCCGGTGTGTCAGGTGCTCAACATTCCGGTGACTTCGAAAGTTAAAATTAGGAATTATCTATACCTACCTAGGTAGTAACTACTACTTTAAAAGTTAAACTTAACTTGTAATTAGGTACCGAGTGATTTTGTAAATGTGAGATCACTTGACAGTTGCCACTTGTTAGGTAGATAGGTTGCTAAAACTCTTCAAAATGCCTCCAATAATTATTAATAATAACACTATGTAAACATAGGAAATAGGTAAAGGTTTACCTCAAAAATGTCTCCAATTTCCAAAGAACTTGGGTGACAATGACATGTCACATGGATTATGCCATGATGGGTGCCCTGCCAGTCTGTATTTGGTGCACAAAATGCCACTGACTTTTTGAAAAAACTGAAAAAATCTAGTGCTGTACCGATATTATCGGTAGGGTGTTTGTGCCAGTAATCGGCATACCTCTAGTAATCGGAATAGCAGACACATTGAGCATAATTTTCTATATAATATATTAAGGAATAGAGGCATACGTACTAAATTATTAAAGAATCAACCACTATAATTGATTAGTAATTCTTTCTAATCATTTAACCACACAAATTAACAGGTAGCTTCCAATCATTGTCGGAGAGTCAAGTTATCGGTCAGTTCGTTGTATTTTTCGTAAGAGAACGGTTCCTCTTTGAAACTCCTGAGTGTGTTTCAGTAGCTTTTAATGCACCAGGTGAATGTTTTTCTAGAAGTACAATTTTCGATCTATCAGTGCATTTTAAAATTTAAGCAAACAAATACTTACTTTTTATTTAAAATGGTAGTCCGATCACTAGATTATCAGAACATCTGATTTTAATGTTCGGACAGACTGGCTGATTAAACATAGAATCCATCCGTCCACCCTGACGATTACTGGAAAAACTTCCCGTCATGCGTCCGATAACAAACTGGTATTTTAACTAATTAATTGAAATCGTTACATTGACCAATAACATTAATAAATAAATTTTGAGATAGTTAAGCTTGTATATTCTCCGAATAAAGTACGTTATTACATATGATAACAATATATGATTACTTTAACGTCAAATATATAAATATTTTACATAATCATACCCACTTATATAGTGTCACGTGTGAATTATATATGGCGTTTTTCAATAACCAAAATACGTAAAATTCAATCAGAAGGATTTAGAATCAACAGAAAACAGGACTTCCACTCCAGGTTGTGACGTCATTAATAGCGACAAAGAATGGTTGAATCTACATCACAATAGTGGAAGAGGGCAAACTAAAGGGAATGTAGAGTGTAGACGGCATATATATCGGCATTTATTTTTTAAGGGGACATTCGAATTATGTCCCGTTTAAACTTAAACAAAGCAACAGTTATTTAGGGGCCGAAAATTACTTTTTCAATGAAAATCTAATTGAGGTAAAGCAATTTCAAAATAATTTTTATCAGAAATAAAATGTGTTATAGACTTATAGTTAGCATTATAATAGGGCTAAGATATCTGCAACTAAATAGACATGAAATGCACATGACAATTACGGCTTGCTTTTATTTAAGATAGTTACCCCTTTTTTCAGAACTATTATAATCAAAGAAAACGTATAGAGGCTAAAGCTAAATTAATTGATATTACTAAATACCAATCTGAGTCTTCTGAGAAATGAATAAATTAAGCATTGATTGTCAATTTTAAAATATCTGAATCTAATCTATGTATACTTGGCAGACGAATCAAATATATAATAAACCTTAATTTAAAGTAGCCGTTGATTCTTAAAGCGGCCGGGTAATTATTTCCTCTTGCATGTAGAAGGTAGCAGTTGTAGGAGCTTTAGCTTATGTAAATAAATAATCACATTTATATAAAATAACTTAGTTTTCAATTCTGGTGTATGGCAAACAACAATGTATAACATGTTCAAACTTTCGAATGAAATGACAACACTAAAATATAACGTATTTTTAACCATTGACGAAGTGTTTGATTGTGTGTATGGGTAGGTAATAATAATAATATAAGCATAATACTTACTATTACTTAGAACAGTAGTAATTACGTTAATAAAAAATGCATATTGATTGTATAGATATTAGGTATGACTAAATCTATTACTAGTAATTAGAAGCGGGAGAATAATTATACTATATACTATTATATTAATCAGTCACTTCCATGATCAGTCACTAATCAACAAGTATGACGAACATTAGTTCCTTATGATTGGCCACCTGACGATAATAGAATTGGAAGTGACCGAACATAGATATTGCTATGACGATTACTAGCATTTTAGACTAATGGGACATTTTTACTTTTAATTGCATAAGTAATAATATAAATGTGTTTATGTGTAAAGCGATTGGGAAGATAAAAATTCCAGCTTTCTAATGATAGTTGCATCGCGTTGGTAGCGTTTATATGTGACTCGTTATTGGTATTTGTTTGTAATTTATCCTTAAGTGACCGATTACTGGCACAAACACCCTATCTGCACTCTTTAAAGTATCGGTATTCGCTTTCGGATCGGCAAATATTGATTTAAAAATGCCGATACCACCGATACTATTAAAAAGTTTTATTTTTATCAAAAATTCACTTACCTACCTATTATTTAAAATAATATTTTGGCAAAGTCTGTGGAATTTTAGCTATTTATTCCTACATTACCATTAATTTTCGGTGGAGAAATGGGTAACATGCCAAGTAAAATTGTATGGCTCATAAACTCTCCATTTATCTCTCCAGCTCTCAAAAAATCACCAAATTTCTCTCCAAAATATGAAAATAACATTGTATTTGTAGCATAGGGGAAAAATAGATATTTCTCACCATTTACAAAAGAATGACTCAAAATAACTGTCACAGACTCGCCATTAAAATGGCGAGTTTGGATATGCTCTATTACCAGGGTAACATGTTGGGTGGATCAACCAAATTGCTGGAAATTTATGGTGTATTTTTTCAGCTTTTTCAAAAAGTCAGTGGAATTTTGTGTACCAAATTCAGACTGGAGTATTACTGTATTAGTAAAGCATGCATAGCCTGCCCAAGTAAAATAGTATGTCTCATAAACTCCCCATTTGTCTCTCCAAAATTCAACAAATTCTCTCCAAAATGATCAAATTATCATTAATTCTCTCCAAAATAACATTGTAGCATAGGAGAAAAACAGATAAAACTCGCCATTTGCAATTGAAGGGCTCAAAATAACTGTCACAAACTCGCCATTAAAATGGCGAGTTTGGACATGCTTTATTACTTGGTAGCCTGCCAGACTGCAGGAACTGGTAAAGTGTTCTCCAAGAAATCCTCCATTTTGGCTTTTGTTCTCAGTATGACCCATGTAAAAATGATGTAATAAGAGTATGTCAGTTAAAGCCAATTAATTGGCTTAGATTTGAAATGGTCAAATCTCGGATATGTCTAATTGGCTTTAAATTTTGAATTAATTCCTATGTTAATTTTGGCTTGGAATCTTCTAAAAAATGAGCCAAATTGACTTGGCTCAGATTTATTGTGAAATTTCGGCTCAAAAATTGGCTTACAATTTTCCAGCCTCTGAAACATGGTGTATGACAGTAAAATACATGTAAATATAGGAGGAAATTAAGGATTGTTCGCACAAAAAATGTTAAAAATGTCCCATGTTCTGCAGACTGGATAGCCTGCAGAGTTCAAATATGAAATATATAACTTATTTTTATGTAGTTGAAAGAAATAATGTGTAGTTTCTGCAGAGTTGTCTTTAGGATGATATCCCACATACCTTGTTGATTTTGAACCTCTAACAGAGTTACTAGTCAATCAGAAGAGTAATTTTTCCATCCTGGTGTGTTCGTAGCAAAATTAATGTAAATATAGAAATTAATTTAAAATTGTTCGGAGAGAAATCAGAGAATATCCTAAATATCTCCCTTTTTCTGCAGACTGGCATTTTCCCAAATTATCCACCGAAAATTAATGGTAACATAGGAATAAATCGCTAAAAATCCACCAACTTTGCCAGAATATTATTTTCAAAGAGTTATAAATTCCACCGACATGTTGGTGGAATTTACCATGAAATACAGTCTGGAATTAATTAATGTGTAAATAGGAATTGATTCAAAACTGTTTGTTGAGAATATCCCAAATTCGAATATCTTTCTATTCTGGAGACTGGGCACTCTACTTTGCAGACATGCGACTGCTGAGAGTCAAGACTTGTAGGGATTGTCTGACAATTTCATTATTTTGGAACATCAGTATCAGTTTGTTTTCCAGATTTCTTTTTACATGGTTCCAGCCTCCAGTCATCATTCTATTCCTTCTTTCCCTATCTATTCTCTGTCCACTCTCTTCCTGAGTCCTGACAGTCTGACCCTGTTGCTGACTTGCTGTCACTGTCTGTCAGCATAATATGGGACTAACATTTTCTGTCCAAATAATCCTTAATTCCCTCCTATATTTACATGTATTTTACTGAGAACAGAAAGCAAAATTGAAGATATCTTAGGAGAACAGTTGACCCAAGTAAAATAGTATGGCTTATAAACTCTCCATTTCTCTCTCCAACAATCACCAAATTTCTCTCCAAAATGAACAAATTATCATAAATTCTCACCATTTGCATTTTGCAATTGAGGGGCTTTAAAATAACTGTATCAAACTCTCCATTTAAATGGTCAAATTGGACATGCTTTATTACCTGGCAGTTGACTAATTTCTGAATTCTAGCTCCTGACCTTGTCCACTCTCCAGATGCTCTCAAAATGGCCATCTTCCTCTCCCTCCTGGCCCTCCATCAAAAATATCCCCAGGACTCTTTGACCTATCATCCTATTCCAGCTCAACTGCAAGAGCCTTGCACTCCATCAGAAATGATGCAGGTCTTCAACAACTCTTTCTTCACTGATTCCCTGTCTTCCAGTCACAGAGTTATTTTCTGTCTCCAAACCTTGACTACAATTTTACATTTCTCTCATTTCTCATTTTCTACAATAAAGCCACCCTGTGCTCCTCTCATTTAGCAATGCACTCCAATCTCAATGTAATTCTTTTTCCTAATTCTCCTTCCACTCTGCACTCATCAATTAATCCATATCTATATGCAGCTACTCCAGTTATTTCTTCGTTCCTCTCTAGCATTCGATTAGTTGACCCAAAACTCATAACTCCCATCATTCTCTTCACCAAGTCTTTTTCTCCCTGCACCACAGGTATTAAAGCATGTCCTTTCTAGTTATTTTGAGCCATTCAATTGCTAGTGGTCAGAAATATCCAATTTTCTCATATGCTACAATGTTATTTTGGAGAAATTTGGTTTCTTTTGGAGAGACAAATGGTGAGTTCATAAGCCATACTATTTTACTTGGCCTGCACCTTCCTTCTTGCAGGTCTCAGTTATTGTATCTTCCCTCTCATCACTCTACTGTTCATTGTCCTTATTCCTATTTCACCTCTCATCCCTGACTCCTAGTGATGCTGACATATCTTTGTGCCCTGAAAATTATTCTCATTGTAACATTGTTCCATTCTCTTATCTTTGCAATGTCTTCTTTTCTCATATCGACCACCACTGACTTCCAATTTATCTTACCCATCTTCACTCTGTGTCAGCTGTTTTTTATAACAGAGTCTGTGACATTAGTCAAATTAAGGCCTTTACTCTATTTCTTTGTCTGTTCCATAATTTTCCTTATCTATCTCTAATACAGTCCTATTTGTCTCCCACCACCATCATCAACTACTCACCACCTGAATTCCCTTGATCTCATTCACTCTATTTCCAATATTGTTTAACAAACATTTTGCTCTTCCCTGTGTTCACCTCCAACTTAAACTCCCTGCAGCCTCCATCAAAATTTGAATAGTTCTCCTTGGCTTCTTCCACTCCTCCAGCCAACAACATCCCAACTGCTGAAATCAGGCTGTTCACTATCACTCCTCATATCCCTATTCTTCCTGCTTTTCAACTTAGCCAGGATCTCTCTCCTCATCATGAATCCTGTTTGCTCCTCCTGACTCATTCCATTCTCTTACACATGTTGTTCCACTTTCTCTCTGACTATCTTCATCATCAACTTGTCTGATACATCTATAATGGCTAAGGATCTGAGTTCCCTCAACTTTGGTATCATTACTCTCTTTGATTCTTTCCACTTCTACAACACCCCTCCTCTGAATATCAACCTTTCAGTCCTCTCCTTGGAGCTTCCATGCATATATCACTCTCCTGCAATACCTTGTACATTTCTTGTCAGACCATCACATCCTACATCTCTTCTGACCTTTAGGTTCCCCAATGTCTTTCTCACATCTTCTCACATCACACCATCTCCATCACTTATAAAATTGTTCCTTTTAATTATTTTAAATATGATGAGCATTAAATAAGGTCTTATCCTCTCAAGCAATCTCTCTTGAATCTTGACAGGAGCAATTTCAGTAAAGTCCTAGTTAAGTGCAACATTGCACCTGGGACTTTACTGAAAATATTTCACCCACAGAACTACTGCCTATATGTGGTTACAGGTGATACTTCACTGAGAAATCAATGAAAAGAGTTGAAAAGATGAGTGTTAAAAGAGGTATAGTGAGAAACTAGACAGTGGTGTAAATTACTTATGATAGATTCTGTCAATTAGCTACATAAATATTATCTGAAATGAATGAAACTGGTAGGTACATAATGCAAAAATATAATTTTTTTTGAATTATCAGGGTTTCAGGATAGCTTTAGCTACATCAAAGTTCACTGATAGCGCAATGAGTGAAAGAGGTAGCTAATGTGCGTGTAGAATTCCAAATTCAGTGGTGCAAGTAATATGCATTCTATTTGGTGATTAAATTCAATCAGCATAGTAAGTTCACTATTCTACAGGTTGTTGCAATGTCATCTCATAGAGGTGCCATTCTCAATCTACTCTTGATTATCTTTATGGGTAGTTAGTTCAAGCTTATAATTATAAGCTAGCTATTTATGTTCTTCAAATCTAAACAAGATTATTGTATAATTACTATGAAGCTAACTACTTTCAATAATCTTAAATTACTGGACTGATGGATTAATTTTATTCATGGCAGCAAGTAAGAAGAACATTTTCCATCTTGATATCTTTTTCTAAATATTCCCTCTTATTATTTATAGACACACAGGTCTATCTGGAGCCATATGTTCATGCTCTATGAGAGTTGAAAAGTTTTATCTAGCTATAAAATAACTATCACCAACAAAGCTATTTTCTCTTTTTAATGAATTTTTATCTCTGTTTTTCTCAGGTTCTTTTTAGTCCTAATTCCCTAAATTAGGAATCAGTTTTAACTATTAACTATGTGGGCAGACACTATTTTCATCGTTCTTATATCCGTCTGCACGGCCTTGTTTGGAGAAGGTAAGGACTTATTTATATTAGAAGAGTAAACTTTCTTTAGTTCTGGTCTTTATTGACAGCTCAAACCAAAGACAAATTATGACAAACACGTTCATAAAAATTTAAGTCAGAAATAAATGCAAACAACATAACCGACAATATTTTTCTCATCGTCAGATTACTGTTTATTACTATTATTTAAATGTTAAATCCATCAAAAACTTTAAAAACATATATATAATATATATAGTTACCATATTTTATGCAATTTTTAATGATCTTAGACCTTAGTTCTACAATATTATATAATAATCTCCTTCTTCCCTGTAGCTTGGAGAGAACCTTTAATGCTTTGAATTGTTTCCAAACTTATTTCTCACCTTTCCTCAGGTCTGACATGGCTACTCGTCTACAGAACAGAGAAATACCAGCGCCTGAAGTCTGACGTAGAGAGACAGTGTAAAAAAAGTCAGTCACTGGAAATATTCTTTAGGAGGTTATGTGATAAAAGTGTCACTTGCTTGCTTCAGTTAGTATCATGGCATTCTGAGCAAATAGTTGGTGAACCAATAGCTATTAAGGTAAGTTACCAATTATTGGTCAGTTTCACATCTTTGGGCATATAAGAAAAATGATGCATTAATTATTATTTAATTTTTATTGCAATCCATGATACCTACAGCTATTATGGTCACCAATAAAGTAAAATAATTATAATATAGTTTTTCTTATATGACTGAAGATGTGAAACTGACCAATAATTCGTGACTTATCCTACATATCATTTTCTTTCCCTGATATAGTTTGAGGAAAGTATCAATGTTTTCAATCATTTATAATGCATTTTAAAAGTATTATAACAATTACATACATTCTGATTCTTTAGTTGCTAATATCCGAAAGATGGATTTTCTCTTACAGAAATTAGAACTAGCTATAGATACTTGTATCTTTGAATTTTGAACAGCTTTTAGTTTCAAAAACACTTGTTCAACAATTACAGTGAGCATAATCTGTAGATACAATTTTGTAATTAAATATTTGTAGCTATATTGATGTTATAAATATCAATTATCGATGAAATCAGATATGGTCACTTACAGTATTTGGAAAGTGAGGGTTAACATGAATCATGAACCAGCCTGACATTTAGAAATTGAACCTATGCAATCACTCACATCCTGATTACTGGGAGCCTAATTAATTAATAAACAAATGAAGTAGCTAATATGACGTAACACTAATTCTATTAAATTGATGATATGAAGAGCAAAAAAAATTATAGCTCCTTTTAGTTTTATAGAAATAGCTAAATATAGACATGCTTTTGAACAATTTTGGGTTGATAACTTTTTCAATTTTTTATTTTTATCAACTATTCAAGTGTCTTTATTAATTTTGGTATCCAAAATACTTCTTGCTTCTATAGTTTTTTTTTTATTATTCAAAATTAGGAATGTTATCGTTTGATATTATTCAAAAGTTTTACCAAAATAACTTGGATGTTCCATTTTTTGTAGTTTCTCTTGTTCTTCATTTCATCAAGTTAATATAAATTATAATAGCTACCTAGTTCTATTGTCTCGTAATCTGTTGTACCAAACTGAGGACAATTCCATTCCTTTTCAATCTGTTTGCTCATTTGTTTACATTTCCAGTCGAGAAGAAGAAAGAGTCTGGTGATTTGGTGGACACTAAGCAGAAGAAGAAGTTGGAGAGGGAGGAGGAGAGGCTGAAGAACACCAATAGGGACCTGTCTATGGTGAAAATGAAGAGCATGCTAGTCATTGGTTTCACCTTCACAGCTCTACTCTCCATGTTCAACTCAATGTGAGCCTAGAATATTGGTAATGTTTATCATATGTATTTATCAGAGAGTTTAACCAAAGGACTCTATCCTGAAGCTGACTGTAGTGAATGGAAGAAAAGGTAGTGAACTTGGGCTGTGAACTGTTGTAATTTGGTTTATGGATTGTCTTTTTTTCCTATTTACAATGTTTATCATATTTTGTCAACACTATTTGCAGTTTTAGAGGATAGCGCTAGGGTTATGCTCTTCAATTACGAGGTCTTAGATTTTTTGTTAGGTAGACTCGTAGGCCTCATTTACTATAACTTCTTCATTTTCCTCTTCTATCCGTGAGTGATGGAGGAAGTGTGTCCCTTTTTCGTTACATTCTTTTGTAAGTGACTGTATTCAAGGAGTTAGTTTTTCTGCATCTATGAGCATTGTTACTGACTGGTGGTATGTGACATTGTTCAAAGAGCCACTTACCTTTCTGACTGCTTCTTCCAGTCCCTTGTAGCTACTCAATTTCCTTTTGACGTCAGAAATATGTCCTCTGGTTCTAAAGCAGATGTTAAACCCCTACCAAATTAATTGATAAAAATTTAAGTCTGTTATTTTTCCCAACACTCTGATGGATTTTTGTATCGATACTATCAGATTGGCCCAATTAATCTTCCTCTATATTTGATTTTTAAAGAAAATTTAATATACCGGTATAATTTAAAAAATGTGTGATTCAAAGGTATCAGTATTGACAGATTACCAAACCAAGTATATATTGGTATTGTTTATGGTATCTGTATACCCCTAGATTATAGCCTCTTTCTTTTCACAGCTTTGATGGTCGTGTAGTTGCTCACCTCCCCTTCACTCCCGTGTCACTGCTACAAGGCATCAGTCACCGTAACCTGATGGGTGAGGACTACACGCAGTGCTCCTTCATATTCCTCTACATCCTCTGCACCATGAGCATCAGACAGGTGAGGGAGGAGCAAGTCACGAGTTATAGGGCTCTTGGATAATTCGGTCTTAATTGAAGAACATTAATAGAAATAGTTGAAAATAATAATAATGAAATTATAAAATGTGTAAAAGCGAATAACATCATTAACCGTTGTAAAATGATACGTAACATTAGTACTTTTGACACTTATTTCACATGAGATTTAAGAGGTAAATTTGTTGTCTAATAAAAAGAGGCACAGGCAGGCCTCACTTTAATAAAAGTGGTCCTTATCTCGAGTCACGTTTCGAAATAAGAACCGTTCATAGACATAGAAAACGGAGACAATTTTTTGTGATTATTTCACGGAAACTATCAAAAACATCAATATTATAATCCAGATGAGGTTATTAGAAGCAATTGGTTCTGAAATTAAACATGTCCCATTGTAGGGTAAGTTCCTTGTTATCGCACAATTCCATATTTTCGAACACGATAAAATCTCTTTATAATTATCATTATTTAACTTTTATTTCAATTGGTACAATTATAATTATTATATTTACTTTTCTGACGTGTCTGAAAATGTAGAACGTACCAATAACTTGAAACTTAGTACCTTTCTTCCATAAATATTTCATAGAGCATAAAATTGCTGTTTGTTCAATGTACCACAATGATTATACAGTAGCTAGCGGACAAAATATAAGAGTAGGCAAAAACAAGTTATCTAAATCTTTAATTTCATAAAAAATACAAAACGCACATTATTGAAATTTTGCACGTATATTCATATAGAACTCATATGTATTCATTTGAAATTTCAAAGCATTTTGACAAATATTCTAGGAATAGTTCCATATTTTACTTCGAACACTAAATTTTGCTCTGGTCAAAAGTTAAGGGTAGCCATCATAAACTTTGAAATATTCGCGGATATTGGCAATTAACTTAATAATTTGTAAATAATTCTTTGCTATATCACTCTTAATACATCTTCTACCACAAAATTCTAATAATTTTGCACAATATGAAGGAGTTATCCATCTTCTATTCATCCTCAAGAAATGTCCACAAGTTTCCACTCTGATACAGTCTCTAATTGTCGTTGCAAGAGATTTCTATTGCCACATGAAGGTCCAAAAATATTGTGCAACATATCGTGGCTCAACATAAGCAGTATGGAGTTGTTGATTCCAAACCGATTCCCAAAGCATTGCTGAGAGAAGATCATGCAAGTCTTCAAAGTAGCTAGCAAGGTAGTTTCAACACTTCTGGTCAAATTTTTCATGAGATAGATGTCATGTCTGGTGGTACTGTGTCCCTGTCTACTTTTTCGCTTCGACTTCAACAAGTTGGTTTGCAATAATTTGTCCAATCTCAAAAAAGAAACGGAAAGTGTTACTTGTATTTTGTCATGAGTATGTCATTTGGTCAATTGATCAGTGGTCGAAAGTACATTCTAGTGATGATGGAAGAAAAATAGAAGTCTTTGGTTCTTATAGGAAAGTACAAATTAAACGTAAAGTAGGGGAAATGTTAACTCCGAACTGCGTCAAGAAAACGGTTAATTTTGGAGGAGGTAGTGTGATGGTCTTGGTGGTCATTTTTTCTGCTGGACCTGGTCCCATTGTTCGTCTACAAGGAGGAGTTATTGCAGAAGTATAAAACAGCTCTTTCGTCATCATACTCTCTCCTATCAACAAGCAGCTGACCCTCAACCACAGAGTTTCAAGCAGGAAAACGTACCCTACTACTCATATAAAAAAAAGTTATGACTATTAGAAGATGAAGAAATTGCTCTAATGAGCTGGCTTTCACAGAGTCCTGACCTCAATCGAATTGAAATTGTTTGGATAATAATTGGAGACTGTACTCAGAGAAGAAACACAAGAAATGTGGATGAATTGTGGACATTTCTCGAGGATGAGTAGAAGATGGATAACTCCTTCATATTGCGCCAGATTTGTAGAATTTTGTGGTAGAAGACCCGCGAACATCCGCAAATATTTCAAAGTTTATGATGGCTACCCTTAACTTTTGACCAGAGCAAAATTTAGTGTTTGAAGTAAAATATGGAACTATTCCTAAAATATTTGTCCAAATGCTTTGAAATTTCATACGAATACATATGAGCTCTATATGAAAATACATGCAAAATTTCAATTATGTGTGTTTTGTACTTTTTATGAAATTAAAGATTTAGATAACTTGTTTTTGCCTTCCCCTATATATTGTCCGCTACTGTATAAGTCTAAGTATCTATTAATTACTTATACTGAGTGAGAGTTAAGCTATGGTTAGATTTCAAAACCTTTAATGAATTCACTATTTCAAACTTTCATCACAGTCACAAACACTTAAATTATGTAGTAGCTACTTTAACTTTAAAACAAATTTTCTTTCATTATAGCTCATAGAAAATGAGATACACAGGGTGTGCAGCATAACTTCCTTTTTTCAAAAGGCAATAAAACAAGATTTACAAGTTTTATTTTTGTTTCATAATGATAGTACATATGTAAATTTTTGTTTTACATATTTTTGAAAATCATATCAGGTAGGTGACGTCCCTCATTGTCCATACACTGTATAAACCGATTTCTGGCATTTGCCATGACCCGCACCAGCGTATCAGCGAATATATTGGCAATTTCTTCTCGGATGTTGGCCTTCAAGTCTTGTAGGCTCCTCGGGCGTTTGACGTTGCCACGGGATTTCAGATATCCCCACAAATAAAAATTGTAAGGGTTCTTCAAATCGGGGGAATGGGCTGGCCACTCCAAATCGCCCCTTATTGAAATAAGGCGCTCTGGAAAGTGTTCCCTCAAAACAGCCATCGATGCCCTTGAAGTGTGAGCCGTTGCTCCAGCCTGTTGAAACCAAATATCCCGAGGTCCAATTCATCAATTCGTGGAAGAAAAAACTCCTCCAACATGTTAACATACCTATCTGATTTCACTGTCACTGTGACCTCATTTTCTTCAAAAAACCATAGACCAACAATTCCAGTGGAGGAAATTGCACACCACACTGTTACTTTAGGTGAATGCAAAGGCCTTTGATGCAATTCTCGGAGATTGGAGTCAGTCCAGTAACGCATGTTTTGTTTGTTGACACATCCACTCTAATGAAAATGTGCTTCATCACTGAAATAAACTATAACGTTTTCGAGAATAGCCTCACATGCGTTCCTTCTTGAAGTGAAATCACGTTCGGAGAGTTCCTGCACAATCACTATCTTGTAAGGATGGAAATTCAGGTCATCGTGAAGTATTCGTCTCACTGAGCGATCGGAAAGCCCAAGGGCAGAAGCATGTCTGCGCGCAGAACGTCGGTGGGATCGCAAGATTGAAGCTCTCAGGTGATCACTCCAGTTCTTCGTCGTGTCAAACTCCCGGTTTGCCTGAACGTATTGACCCAAGTAACAATTGATTCCCGGTCAAACAATCATTAAGTGTGCAGTTTAACAAACTAACGAATACACCATTTATGTTCGAGAGGCCTTTTATAATTCCGACACTGAAATTTCTTCTCAGAGACCGAAATTGTGACCTGTGGGTATCATTGAAGGACAGAGTACTGATATCCATGGTACGTACCCTCCACGTATCATGGATAGCTACCAATCTCTTTATATAGAATAAGCTATATAATCTAACAACTATTATGCATTTCATTTTTACTTGTCCAAAAACTGAAAACTTACACTCTCTAAATTAAAAAAAAAAACATCTAGCTACATAATATATTGCTTTCTATCATAAAAGTTGAATTATTGCTTTAGTGAAGTTTGTTGATAATTAGATCAGATGATTAAATGTTTTTACGTTAGCAGGATTGCTGTTATGTGTAGCTACAGAGAAGTCTTGAATATATAAAAAATGTTCATTTAAATAATTGTGTTGTGAAAGCTATCTTCATTTATGAAAATTTTTTGATAGATATTTCATCAATTCTATTCAGTCATTTTATTAGTACTACTTTATCATTATTTAAATAATATCTTATAGGAGCTAGTTAAGTAATTATCATAAGATATTAAATAATTTGAATAGCTGATGTGATTTGGTGAATTTCTATTTTGCTTATTTTGGGGGATAACTACAGGGTTTGCGCGAGAATCACCCCATACTCTGCTAGATAATAAGTAGATTTTCTTTCTTCCTGTTTGTGGAAGTGCCCAAGGTGGTGATTAAGAGGCAAATGGTTATGTTTGACCCAGTAACGGGGCAGTATAAATTGTACAGTGTGTTGAAAGAGAATCTGAGACTAATAGAAAAATTGGGTCTTTCCCAGAATATCATTATTTATCCGCCTTCCATATCCCCATTCCTTGCTATAATGAAGTATATTCCTGAGTTCAAGAAATTTAGATGACTTCTTTTTCATTTTATTAATTTCAAAGATACCTACTCATTTAATTTATATATCTTATTAAATATATTGCGCCGCTATTCTGAGAAAGACCCGAAAAATTTGAAGCCTTGTCCTCTCCAAATTATAGGAGAGGACATGAATTTCTCTGAAATCTTCCATAGTGTTCACTGTCACTTCACTCTGTTTAGATTTAGGGAGTTAAAGAGATAAGGCAACTTGCTTCCTTAGTAAATGATGTTTAGTTTCAGTGGAAGGTAACAGAAGACTCTCATTATTATTAAAGCAGGGCAACATAACTAATTTCACTTCATCTATTTAACAAAATTTTACCATTAAAAAAAGAATACACTCGGGTCAGAAAATATTCGTACCGTACGATGAATGTAACATTTTCCTTTATAACTTCTAAAATATCAATTCCTGAATTCCACACTTTTAGATCTGACATCGATAATGATACACAAAAAATTTCAAAGCAAATTTTTATCAATAACAAAAGTTAGAGAGATTTAATTAGAAAATGGGGGGACAGAAAGTATTCATACTGTAACAAGAAAATGTATATAATATTGTTTTAATAGTCAATTGTGAATCCTCTGTTCTCGATAACTTTCTGGAGGCGTCCAGAATAGTCTCCCACATATTTCTGACAGGTTTCCTTGTCTATTTTACTCCATACTTCTTTTGTAATGATCTCAAGTTCTGCCAGATTACTTGGTTGCCTTTTCCTTACTCTTTTTTTCAATTCAGCCCACATATTTTCGATGGGATTGAGTTCTGGTGATTGAGATGGCCATGGGAGGACATTAACACGTTCATCTGCTAACCATTTGGACACAAATTTCGAGGTGTGCTTTGGATCATTGTCCTGTTGGAAGATCCAGCGACGTCCCATTCCAAGATTCCTCGCACTCTGCTTCAGGTTTTCCTCCAATATATCACGATAATGCTCTTTCTTCATTATACCATTCACTCGAACCAACGCACCAACACCTTTAGTCAAAAAGCAGCCCCTTAACATCAGTGAGCCTCCAACAGGCTTCACTGTAGGGATGGTATTCTTTGCTTTGAAAGGCTTCATTCTTTTTCTCCAAATATACTGAAAACTAGAATGACTGAAAAGCTCTATTTTCGTCTCGTCTGACCACAAAACACTGTTCAAATAAGTGGATTCTTTAGGGGAGTATTCATTTGCAAACTTGACACGAGCCTTCAAATGCATAGAACGCAGTAGAGGAGCTTTCCTAGGACGGCAGACTCTCAAGTTATCCTTGTGCAGAATGTTACTTACAGTTGATCGACTGACACTTGTTCCAAGATTAACCTAACTTCATCCCTGGTCACACGGGGGTTCTTGTTGACCTCGCGAACAACTCTTCGGATACCTGTGGAAGAAACCTTTACCGGACGTCCACTCCGAGGGAGATTCTCCAGGTGACCAACATCCCTTACCTTCTTAATAATGGATTGGACCGTGGATTTTGGTAGTTTTAGCTCCTTGGATATCTTGCCATACCCCTTTCCATCATTGTGCATCGCTAAGACTATCTTCTTCACCTCCATACTGTGTTATTTAGCTTTTGGCATGATTTTAGATTCATAAAAAGACAAATTATTAAACAAAGCCAACGGTTGCAACATATGGGAGAATAACAATGACTGTATACAAAAAAAAGGCTCGGTACTACACTGTAGTTCATGAATATAACCCCTATCGCCTTCATAGGGTCTTTAAAATATTGAATTTCAATTAAATATGTTATTTTTTCGTGCCGTATGAATACTTTCTGTCTCCCCCATTTTCTAATTAAATCTCTGTAACTTTTGTTATTGATAAAAATTTGCTTTGAAATTTTTTGTGTAGCATTATCGATGTCAGATCTAAAAGTGTACAAAAATTTGGAATTCAGGAATTGATATTTTAGAAGTTATAAAGGAAAATGTTACATTCATCGTACGGTACGAATATTTTTTGACCCGACTGTACCTGTTTTGAATGGAGATTTTTCTTAACACTAGCTATATAATTATTTCATCTTCAATTACCTTTTGAAGACGGTGAGTTCTCTGTTTTCCTTTTTTATATTATAGTGTGTGTTTTTTTTTTCAGAATATCCAGAAGTTGTTAGGGTTTTCTCCTTCAAGAGCTGCAAGTAAACACGCCACCAGTCTCTTTACACCTCCTAATGCTGCCAACCACATGAACTACAAGTAAAGCTCATTGGGACTCAGGTGAGATACAAGTAGAGCTCACTGAGATACAAGAAGAGCTTACTGAGCCACAAGTCATGTACAAGTAGAGCTCACTGAATCACTAGTCATGTACAAGTAGAGCTCAATGAACCACTAGTCATGTACAAGTAGAGATCACTGAGCCACAAGTCATGTACAAGTAGAGCTCACTGAGCCACAAGTCATGTACAAGTAGAGCTCACTGAGCCACAAGTCATGTACAAGTAGAGCTCACTGAGCCACAAGTCATGTACAAGTAGAGCTCACTGAGCCACAAGTCATGTACAAGTAGAGCTCACTGAGCTACAAATCATGTAGAGCTCATTTGTTGAGTGTTTGTCCGTGTAAAATAATTCCGTCTACCGAAACAACAAATAAGATATTATTATGCATACCACCCAATATAAAAGGATACAGGCATTTTTTTCATACTGAAGTTTTTCACCATGTTTATATAGCTAATTATTTTCTCTAAATGCTATTCATGTGATAATAAATCATACAACGATGAAATTAATGGCATTCAAACATAAGTTATCAATACTTAAATGTAGTGATGGGACAATACCAAAAATTTTAATGATTCCGATTCTATCCAAATAACCCGATTCTCGATACCTGATTACTTGTTCATTGGGCTTGGTATAAGATAACTAATGATATCTTATACCAAGTACCATATTAAATCTTTAATTTATTAATAATTTCATACGTTAACTTGTAGCTACTTTGTAGTGATTACATTTAGGCTGAAACTTGTATGATAAAGCCAGTAATGTTGCATTGGAACTCTTTTAACACATTAGCTTTCATTTTATTGAGTAATCATTAATGTAAATACTAAATGGTAAAATTTATAAGTCATTGATTCATTGCTAATCCTGTGATTCCTCTCTAAACAGTGACATTTAATTCATACCTTTGAAGAAAAATCCTTCATCATATTTTAAGATTATCAACTCTGGTAATTGTAAGATTAGCAGTTACCTGATTTTCCCCTCACCGAGAATTTGCTACTGCTCCTTATGGAAATTTGGCAACACCTTGAAACTTAAACTAAGTTAGTTGATTGTTAAACTATTGTAAGTCTGGAATATATCTAATTTTATTGAAATCACGGTACAAGATATTTAACTCGTTACTAATTTAATAGGCAGCATTGTGTTGGACCATATCTAGAAATACATAGTACATTTTAAGTTATACTTATACTTATCAAATGAACTCTACCCTAAAAAAAGCATATAAGAAATTAAGTGTAACCTGTAGAATCCGCAATACCCCAGTCCAGTTTAGAGAGCGGATTGTACAGGAGTGAAATCATTGGGGTGCAGATTGTACAGGAGTGAAATCATTGGGGTGCAGATTGTACAGGAGTGAAATCATTTGGGGTGCAGATTGTACAGGAGTGAAATCATTGAGGTGCAGATTGCACAGGAGTGAAATCATTGAGGTGCAGATTGTACAGGAGTGAAATCATTGGGGTGCAGATTGTACAGGAGTGAAATCATTTGGGGTGCAGATTGTACAGGAGTGAAATCATTGAGGTGCAGATTGCACAGGAGTGAAATCATTGAGGTGCAGATTGTACAGGAGTGAAATCATTGAGGTGCAGATTGTACAGGAGTGAAATCATTGGGGTGCAGATTGTACAGGAGTGAAATCATTGGGGTGCTGATTGTACAGGAGTGAAATCATTGGGGTGCTGATTGTACAGGAGTGAAATCATTGGGGTGCAGATTGTACAGGAGTGAAAACATTGGGGTGCAGATTGTACAGGAGTGAAAACATTGGGGTGCAGATTGTACAGGAGTGAAATCATTGGGGTGCAGATTGTACAGGAGTGAAATCATTGGGGTGCAGATTGCACAGTTGTGAAATCATTGGGGTGCAGATTGTACAGGAGTGAAATCATTGGGGTGCTGATTGTACAGGAGTGAAATCATTGGGGTGCAGATTGTACAGGAGTGAAATCATTGGGGTGCAGATTGTACAGGAGTGAAATCATTGGGGTGCAGATTGTACAGGAGTGAAATCATTTGGGTGCAGATTGTACAGGAGTGAAATCATTTGGGTGCTGATTGTACAGGAGTGAAATCATTGGGGTGCAGATTGTACAGTTTATATTCAATTATTAGTGTGTCAGAAATTAAGAAGTTCTATTGATAGAATTAAATATTTTAATATAACTACAGTTTCTACTATTTGATGTAGCTAGCTAGGTACAGTTTTTATTATTTTGAATTGTTACAGTTTCTACTATTTTGTTGAAATCATTCTAAACCAATCTATTTTTAAACTTGGTTATAAATAAAATCATTGCTAACTATTTATTGCACATGTGTGTTCTCTCCGACATGAACATGTGTAATTTAAAAATATTGTGAGCATGTGTTATTGATAAACTTTAAATAGAACTAGCAAAGTCATTCACCTTTCAATTCTTCATCTAAAAATGGACATTTTCAAACTATTTTTATATTTAATTTGTGAAGGGACTTCCAGGAGTAAATCATACCAGTACAGAAATAAGTGAACACTAATCTTATGAAAAATTGAAATGCGTGAATTACTGCTTATATTTTGAGATATTAGTTTGCTAGACATATTAGATAACATAATTCCCGTACCTTGTGAAATGGTATTTGATATTAACTCGGCAAATCAAAAAAGACGTCCAAGTCTCGCGTTATACCTACACAGGGTCCCACGTAGTAAAATTTGAATTGGCGATACAAGATACGGTGATATGGGCACTAAATATATGATTTCAGAGAGAAACTCCCACACAAGTCATTGATGAATATCTTAAACAGTACGAAAAATGAACTACCAAGAGAAGCTATTTAGACAGGGCAGGTCGTACCTACCTACCCAATGGCATCATTCTCTCTACTGAATTAGGATTGCTCCCTGAAATATTCCCAAAAGGCATATCATGTCACGCATAATTCACATATTCTGCTGGCTTCCATGAAACTCAGACTTCTAAAGCCTATCCATTGTATTGTGAATGCGTTACTAAAGTCTAAAATTATGTACATTTCCATGACTACATTCTGTCGTTACAAATATAATGCAACTGCTTATTATATTCTAACATAAGAAACTGATTATTAGATCAAAATTGACTATGGATTTACATTATACAAATCATAGTTTAGCTTCTGGATAACCTGCTGAAAATATGTTTTGAAGTCGCATGTCTTCCTCTCCCAGAAGACCTATAGGAAACTATGAGAACTATAGAGGGAGGAACAGAGTACAGACCTATCGTTCAGAAAACTTCCTGTGAAAAAGCTTCTTAATAGGTTAAGCGCCATATGCACCACTGGTGGTACAAAGCTGTAACTATAATACCTACTACCATATTATGTATGACGATATAGAGTGCTGTTGTGACAATCCGTGCCAAATGATACACATGTGCACCACACTTTGAGTCGTTCACTATGGAGCATACAAAGTGACAAAACACCACAGTACAGTACTACAGGGTCTAGAATATATGGCGGTGTGTGACAACCTCGGCATCTGGCCACGGCCCGTAACGTGTCAATGAATCCCGTTTGCAAGATCATCACAAACCCCTTGTTGTACAGAGGATTTAGCAATGACTGATAACTGACGAACCAATGAAGTGCTTAAAAATTCAACTTTAAATTCTACACTCTCTAAAAAAGATATGTAACTTTGAACATCTGTATGGAGATATCTACTATTCTTTTTTTAGGAGATATATCGAAACTACACTTTCATCGAAAGAGGAAGTACAGATCATAGTAAACTACACTTTCCAAAATAGCTTTTAGTCTTAACTTGCAGATGGAAAATTAGATTGTATCTTTTACTCTGATTGATGCAGTGACCAAATAATTAGTTGGGCCTTATTATCTATGGACTGTTAAATCACTTGTCAGGATATTATTTAGCTGTAGAGACTATGAAATTAATTACGCATTACTATTATTTAAAGGTGCTCTGAACTATGAAATAATAGAATAATGGCTATATCTAAATTGTATATTATTAAGAACTTCTTTTAAATTTTTAGGTACTAGAACTTTATCACTATGCTGATTAGTTTAGTAGGAGTTTAACGTCTGCTTCGGCAAAAGCCATATCATTGACGTCAGAAGGAAATGAAGTACTAAGAACTGATAGAATGACTTCTAGTACAGAGCTACCAAACACCAGTAATAACCAATCCACTATTGGTCAAACTAAGCAATAGTAAATAGTTAGAGAGAGAGTTTGAAATAATAAATTTATTTCGAAGGATGTTTACAGTGAACTCTATCCTATTTTTCATTTCTTTAGAAACTAATTCTGTTCATATTTCATTATATAGGATAGTCTCACTATTGAGGGAATTCTTCCAACATATTGATGAAAAAAAATCATGTATTCAATAGTATAATCCATGCCCTGTGTTTGATGAACTGTGATTAAAATTGTTCATTTTGTTTTCATGCTACATCTCAAATTTTGAATTATATTGTATTTAATTCTATTGATTTTCATTGTGTATCACAAGTTTTGAATTAAATTGTTTTCTATTAATTTCATTGGTTTTCATGCTCATTTCAAGTTTGGAATTAATATTATTGCTATTGATGCTCATTTCAAGTTGATGAAAAAATTGATTTCATTGGTTTTCATGCGTTTAATCAGGTTTGACGTTGTCGTCTCTTTAATTCTTTGTACTCTATCGGTTACAGCTGATACTCTATATTTAGCTAGTTTTACAAGATAAATAGTATAGCTCCCATAAATTAGTAGTAAATTGAATTAATTCTCAGTTATTCTTTGAATATCACTAGAAAAATGAAATGGGTTCATTTATTAGAGATGAGCGTAAATCCTGTAATGCCTACTTTCCAACTATTGAACAGACTAATGAATTCAATGTTCTCATTTTTCAGATTGGTGCAACTATCAGTGTCCACTCAGCCCTCAACATTGTAACTTCTTTTTTATCCAATCAATTGTTTGTTCACAACCATGTATTTGTAAGAATAAAACACACAAAATCATTTCTCATTTTATTACCATGATTATAAATAGTAACAAGATTATAAACAATCAAAACATAAATTGTTTTTACCTAAATACAATTTGCTAGCTTTCCTGAGTGGGGAAAAGTCTAATTTTCAGTTGGAAATAAAAGATATCACTTATTGTCCACAATATTGTCATTTAAGTTTCCTATGCACCTTTTGGCACTTAGTAAAATAATGGTACATAGTTACTGTCTATAATTTACCAAAAACTTCTTACAAATAACCCCACAAAAGAAACAATTCAGGAATAGCTACTAGTAAAATCTCATTAAAAATTACTCAACAAAGAGTTGGAATGAATTGACGTCTAATAAAATATTTCACCAAAATATTACACTAATTTCACCAACACTATATAATTAGGAGTACTAATTTAATAATATTGATTGATATCACAGAAATGGCTTTGGCACTTCAACATTCCTTATACTAGAATTCGGTAGTAACTAGAGTGTCATTTAGGAAAAGGTACCGAATGTGTAGACTTACGAGTTACTATTGCAGTGTGTGCTATTAAACAGAGATCATGTAATGTTTGAGATCAATTAAAAGCCAATGTGCGAGATCGTTAATTTGAAGTAAAATCTGGCATTATAAACGTGTAGCTTTGTACTTGCTTTATACTAGGCTAGAAGGCACAATAAGTACTGTATAAAAATATAGAGATATGTGCTAGCTACATTGTACTGAGTGTCACAGAGGCACGTTATCTAGAAAATCCTCTAGTAGTGTTAAGAATCTAGTGAAGCTAACAAACTACTGTACACCACTCCTTCGAATCCATTCCGAGAAGATAGCATGGAGGACCTACCACAAGGGTTAGTCTGAACTGTTTGACTGGAAGGTATCTCTAAGTTGTGAGTTTCTGGAGTATTTCGGTGTGGGTCTAAGCTTTGAGTTTGGTTGACATCACTATCACTAGTTGGTGCAGTGTAATAGTTACTATAGGAATCTTGAGGAGAATATGAAGTGCCATAGCCATCATAATGGTAATAACTAGAACCGCTACTGGTACTGCAACTACTACTATTACTACTAAATGGAACAGGTGAACTACTATTACTACTGGTGACAGGGTTATTACTATTCTGACTACCAGAAGACATGTAGATTTGTTTATCAATCTCGTCTATGATAAAATCATAGTTACTTTTGATATCAAAATTAGAGTTATTTTGAACACTGGTATTACTAGGTGCAATCTTCTCCACGGTGTTACTAGTGTTACCTTGAGCTACAGGGTAACTAGTAATGTCCATGCTATTGCTTGAAGCCGCTGAGTACGTTGGAGTATTTTGCACAGCTGATGGATACCCTTCAGACGTTGAATTATTACTATAACCTGGGTAATAATAGTAACAGCTTTGTTGAATACCATATTGGTGATAACCACTATTTGGTTTACTATTACTATACATATTGTGAACTAAATAATTACTATTGTTACTATAGGCATGGTATTGCTGGGCAGAGTTACAATATAAAGCATTTGAGTTATTACCACTGTTATTGAAGGTATTCCCATAGGAGGTGGTGGTTGGAGAGTTATAGCCAGAGTAGGGTTGATTCCGAGTCATGTGATAATTATCGTAACCAGGACCACTTCTGTGGTATCCGTTCATGGACATGGAGGCACTAGCTTGCTCATTGGAGAAGAAGGAGGAGCTTGGAGAAGCCGAATTGGCGGCAGCGGCAGCCTGAGCTCCCAGAAAAGATGAGCCACCTCCTGTGGCCTGGTGAAGCCTTTGCTCCAACTCTCTTTTTCTCCTTTTATCTTCACGAATGTCATCGCGAAGTCTATGGACGCTATTCCTGTGAAGAAAACAACAACATTAGTTGAAGAAACTCTATATATTTCAAGAAACATCAAAAAGAGACAATATAGATATGGCAATTAGATTGTGTACTTACTTCAACAGAACGAATCTACCAGGACATCTCTCCACGTCATCTATTCTCTTGAGATCATTTTCAAACATGTGCATGAAGTGGTTGCGCTGTTTGTTTCTAGCGACGTAAGACAAGGAGTTGAGGTTCCCGTCCGCAGGCCACGGTTTCAAATTCTTGTGATTTCGACTACTGTAGCTAGATGAACTTGATGAATTCTTCTCGAAACTTATACCAGTTCTGGTCTCAACTTCTTCAGAATTGGGGAACAGGTTGTCGTTGTTCGGGGGGCTAGGAGGACTAGCGGCGGATTCACCGTTGTATGGACAATCCATATAATTTTCCTCACTGCGGATGGGGGACAATTGGTTTTCTAGTGAAAGCTCTTCTAGCATTTCTACTGACATCTCACCAACGTAATATTTACTATTGCATTTTCGCTCCTTTTCTTCATCTTCTGAATCGGAAGAACTACCACTGCTGCTGCTACTACTACTAGTACCAGAACTACTGGAACTAGAACTACTACTACTTGAAGTGGAGCTACAAGAGTCTTTGGAAGCGTCTGCTTTTACAGGCAGCTCTGGCTGTATGGGAGCCAGGCGCTGCCTTTTGGCTGCCCTAGCGTACGGATCAACAGCTTGCGTTGCAATCATATTGGTGGCAAGTTCATCCAGTCCCGAGTCTCTGTTATCATTGTCATTTGAAAGCTCTAGGCCTCGCTTAACGGAGGGAATGTCAGAGGTGGAAGTCGGAGGTTTCAACAGCTCCAACTTATCGAGGTAATCAATGATTTCTGTGTCGGTGGTGGGAGCAGCAGCTTCAGATGAGGAGGTGCTGTCTGCTGGTGATGAGGGGGCAGAGTTCTCACTGCTTTCAGATGAACTTTGCTGGTACTTGAGGTAGTAGGAGTTCACTTCAGTTAACCAGTCCCTAATGTGACCGTGGAGGGAGGATGGACTGGATTCACTGCCACCAGAATGGCAATTCTCACTGTCTATGGCCATAAATGTGCCTGAAACAAGAAAATATATCATAAATACAAGTACTAAAATATTATCTCAATTTTTAAAACTGCTTAATTATTAATATAATAGTTATTACGCAGCAAAGTATGAGCGAAGCAATCTCTCGAGTACACGCAATGGCTCTAAAGTGCATAGCATTAATCCATCAGCTTGTCTCCGAGTGTGAACTTACGCTACCGCCACTCCACTACTTACGCATAAACAAACGACCTTGTCAACAGTTACGCGAGCGAGCGCCAGACTCACTCTCATTCCGAGACCAGCATAGTGGAGTCCGTAGACTTCACCGTGACCTGTTAGCTTTGTGGGGGGGGGGGTGAGGCGCAAAAAGAGCTGCATCCTTAGCAAGTGAATACACCCAATGATGCACACAGTGAGTGATACAGCGGCGCTAATTACGCATTCATGGGTGGTGTTTGTATTTAGAGTGGAAACACAAGGAGACGAAATGATAAAACTATTAGTGACCGGAAGTAGTGGGCCTAACGCTATATGCTATTCTAATAGCAGTACTCTATTGCACAGCTCAATGTTCTTTATAGAGACTATTATTGGATAGAATGAAAGATATTAAGGCTTGGTATTGAGGTTAGACGTTATGCAGAGTCCAGCCTATGCATGTAGGTCATGGAGACTGACGCTTACAGGATTGACTGTAGGCACAAGGACGACCAATTGAACACTTGCAAGAAATGAACAAGTAACCAAAAATAGGACTAACAGGCTCTGAGAATTCATGAAGTGGCAGGAAATGTTGCCATTCGTCAGTGATTCATGTAAATACATACAATCTGCCTCATCTTCAGGCAACAAACAACACAGTGAAGAAAGTAATTGAATGAACATACCACCGAGAGTTGTTTCTCACAGTTAGGGTGTTTGACAATAGCGTATAGGGGTGCATTACCGGGCCACGTACTACCGGACACTAAATAACCTCACGTTAGCTTTCAAGAGCCTATAAAGTTCAGAACACCTTTCAAGCCAGTCTCCAAATGACGCTAAAGTTGGAATTCAATCAAAGTGGACGAGATGGACAAACCCCAAAGCACTTAATGGAACAGATTGGGCTTCAAAGAATGTGTCAGGGGATCAATACACCAATATGAGACATATTCAACATGTGGATGGAGGGGAGATGAGAACTACCTAGTCACCATTGCCATCTTAACTGAATTAGGCTAACTTACGAATTATCAATCGGTTTCACATCTTCGGTCATGTAGGTAAAACAATATAATATTATTTTAATTGGCTTCCATGATGCTTGCAGGTATCAAGGATACCAATTAATAAAACGAGTAAGTATCATGGATACCTACCCAAATAATTATTCTATCGTTTTCTCTTATAAGACCGAAGATGTGAAACTGGCCGATAATTCGTAACTTACCCTAATGAGTGTGATTTAGAATCAGTGGACATATTAATAAATAAACAAATGCTTGGAAATACCACATGCCTAATTGACTATCAGTGTGGTTAATTATTATCAATATGCACACTTCGACAGTTCTTCACTACTAGCGATTACTGATTAGATTAAAATAACTTACGCTGCACACGATAATGATACATATGCTAATAATATATAATAGAGAAATAATGTGTTATATTTAAATATAAAAAAGTATTTTCTTTTCAAAAGTAACAAGCTTGCACACAGGTGTTTCGAATTTAAGTATAATGTAGCTTATGTAGGTATTACAGATGAAAGTACTAGGCAAGCTAACATAATTAAGTCTCTATTAAACATTCATAATATTTTAAATGAATTAAGATAAATATCTCATAAATAATTTTATGTAGTTAGCAACTTACCGGTTACATAAATCCTTTGGATTAAAATCCAAAAACTGCTAATCCACAAATGGGTAGAAATCACTTCAAATATATAACTGCAATAAGTTTTTATATAAACACACAAAGTAGAGTAGGAATTAAATGCACAAAAACGTTCTCTCAATTTGTTCAATTATTCACTCAAAGAATTCCGTGTGATAAGAGAGGCTATAATGAGAAGGCAATCCAATTCAGTTGTGATGTAAGAGGAAGGAGCAGCGCACATCCACACTCTAACGCCACCACAAACACATTGAAACTCAACTGAGAAACTAACCAGAGTATTGGTGGCTGATTTGGTGACGTCACGCTATCCATGCACGTCATTGGGTCAGAGCAGTAATGACGTCACGCTATCAAGGCACATCATTGGTTCAGAGCGTTAGTGACGTCACGCTATCAAATCACGTCATTGGGTCAGAGCGCTAGTGACGTTCAACAGGAGATACTTTTATTGGACGCACATCCGAACGTCACTGTGAATACAATTCTTATTGGTCACTTGCGTCAAGTATTTGAGTATGTAGGGTAAATTACAAATTATCGGTCAGTCCACATCCTCGGTCATATAAAAAAACAATATAATAATTACAATAATTGTTAAATAATAATAATAATTCTTTTCTTATACGACCGAAAAAGTGGAACTGACTGAAAATTCGTAACTTACCCTATTAATTTTTAATTATAGCTTACAATGATCATAATTATTATTTTGAAGTTCTATTACATTTCTGATCATAGGAGACTAATGAGTTTTATTTATTTACAGGTAAATGAAATTATTTAGCCTGCAAAAAACACTGACACTATTTCTAAAGTTAATTAGTTAGATGATTATTTATTTACTCAGTGGCTATCCCAACAAATATCTATTTAATATCACATGTCACTGTATGTGAAACATTCCACTGACTGTAATGGTAATATTTACGCAGTAGTTATTTTTCGAATTCATATAGATCCTATTATGTCATTTTGAAAACAGGTTGAACATGCGTACATACGTGTCTGCTGTGTAAGCTTTCACCATAGAATTAGGCCTATCTGTGTAAGTAGCTTTTAATCGCGTTTGTAGGTATATGACTGATAGATTTTTGAAACCGGCTAAGATCATCACACAGATAACAAACAATAGACTAAAAACAAAGGCATATACCATTATAATGGGATTGTCCTTAAAAATAATTTAAAAAGAGGATTATTTTGACAGAATGTAAGAGACTTAATGTTTTAAAAATATACTCTTTTAAAACAGTTTAATTTTTTAAAATAAAATTAATTTTACTTGCAATATAATATAATGTTGATACATTTAAAATATATGCTAAATATAATTCATGATTTCCATTATGTTTTCCCATTAAAAAGTGTACATGATCTCACAGGAGCTCGTTAACTACACAATATCTTGCCTATATCAATAAATTTAGTGCGCATTTGACTGTTAGTGGTAAATAAAAGGAGCACTTGGTGGGTGGGGGGGTGAGGTGAGAGGGAGAGGTATCTACGGTTTGTGAGGTAGGGGAGGGGGTGAAAGACTATCTGCTACATATATTTCGTATCAATTACTAGTATTTACTTTCCATTCAGTATATGAGGTATATTGGCAAAGTATAAATATGATTATAATTTGAGTTAGAAGAGTTTATTAAGGGAATTCCACGAAACTGTGGAGGTGGGGACGGTGTTAGGAGGGGGGGGGGGGGTAGTGCAGAGTGTGTGACAGAGAAATATTTACAGGATACAGATGAGTGTGAGAATTTGATCTTGGAAATGTGTACCTACTTTGTGGCTGATCTTTTGAACAATACTGATCAAATTGGAGTTACTTTCCATCTTTATTAGATATCGTATTGTTATTTAAGTAAAATAATAAATTAACTTATTATAATATCGATTGAGTGCAAATTATTATCAAAAATATAATTATCAGACTTTGGACTTCAACTGCATACAGATTTACTCACTCACAAACGGTAAGAAATTTGATCTTTTGCGTAAGGCCTAACTAATATATTAATACCTACTAGCCAGTCTTTGATGGTTACAAAGAATATGAATGTAAAGGTATTTGATGTTTTATTTGTATCGTAAATGATACTACGCAGTTAATCACACTTCAGGTTTCAATTTAAATTTTAAAAATCATAATTGCACATTAATTATGTAAAAAGATATTTTACAATAAAATCCAGCATTAAAAAAAATACATGTTACCTACAGTGTTTTTAAATTTGACCTACATGTGCATTCCTTGAAAACATCTTACACGATTTCTTCACTATATTATTTTGAGTTCTATATCTCCTGACCTCAAAGAATGTAGGTATTACTACTACCTAGTAAGATGTACTTCCTTAATCTTAGTATGTTACATTCGCAATTTATTAACCTACAGTAGTAAAGTAGTTGTTGATGAAATTACATATGTAGATTTGATCAAAGTTTCTATTAGTAATTTCATATGTGGTCCTAAGTTTTAGGAATGTGAATAATAGAGAAAATATGTCCGGGTTGGGACGATGCCTAGATCAGCCTGAGCAAGTTCAGGTAGTAACAATAAATAGGAAATAGGATAATAAATACTTCTGAAAAAGTTGTTTTACTTGGCTATCGGTAATAAAGCCATGACGAAACGAGTACAGATTAACCAATAAACTGTAATAACATACTATGGTATCTGCATAACTTGTTCATACTTCAATTGGATATTTCATTAGCCATTCAACTGTTTATTTTAATAAGAGCATGTTCGGGAGATATTTAGTGAGTCATTCTAGCAGATGATTTAAGATAATGCACAGCTCAGAGGTAATGAGAGTCGCTAGTCTAGTCTATACCTTCCCTTCACATGACTTCACTGTTATTAGCGCACTGCTCCAGTCACGACATTCCTGCCTACAACACAAACAGAACGATGTGAGGCTATACAAACTGTAGGAGATACTCCAAACCTTATTGTAAAGGTGGAAGATCAGCCTCACTACCTACCTACCATCGGTCGCATAACTGGTGATGCTGATAGCTCTACATGCGACATGCTTATCAAATGAACTGTGCATTAATTATGCGAACACTACGATGTAAATGAAGTCAGCAAGTTGCACGGTTGTTCAGGAGAGAATCATGCCGACAATCGAGGCCTAGATCTTTACAATTAGAAATCAACTAAGATTTTCTGCGTGTGTTTATATGAGCATACTTGAGTTTTAATTTTATGTTAGGGATAAACATTTTCATTCTTTTTAGAAAATTGAAATTATAACACTGTTGGTATTATAGCATATGTCGATTTAGAAAATTGGATGCTTTCGATTAAGAATGTGTCTCGACAGATGGCGAGCATGATATTGCGCGCCAGATGATAGAAGTTGAATCGTTTTTATATTTTTGAAGTCTTGCTTGAGAGTTGAATTATGCAACATTAGGTTGTATTTTTAGACATATTTATGTATTTCAGAATTATAGAATTTGTCAATGTTAGGTACCTACATCATTAATTTCATAAATAATGTAGTTAAAAACTACTTAAAATAAATTAAATATGAAATTTCATTCATGTATTCGAACAATCTAGTAGAAATAACAGCAATGATATACTTCTGTTATATAGTTGATATTAGCTGTGTTATCAAATCAAAAGGGCGGAAATGTGGTGGTGCATGGGTATTCATTCAATCGCCGAGAGAATACCGAAGAAAAGTACTGTCCCGACATTTATGAAAGGAAACGTGCGAGAAGCACACGCCCTTCTGTGGAGTTACGTTTCTTTGTGAATTTTTCATGTCGGTTACATTCTTAGCGAGGAATGAAAAATGAAGATAGAAACTAAATATTTGCAGTACAATTTTTCCATCCCTAATCTGTCCTGATGAATAACAGACTCTCATCTCAATCAATCGGGGGAAAAGTACTGCTTCCTCAAATTAGGCGGCAAACTAGCAGGTGTACAAATGGGCGGGAACTCAAGCTGGTAAACGACAGCAGTTCTGCTGGCGCGCGTGGTCAGTTGATAGGTGAAATTAGGAATATCCGATGTTGGAGTGTGATTTTATCGACAATGTCAGGGCGAAAGATTGTTACACCTATTTCTTGTTTGTATTTTTTAACGTTCTTGTTGAAATTAAGAATGAAAATCAGTTGATAATCACTCGATTGATAAGGGTATGGTATCTATGTTTTTGAAAATCAGAAAGGTGTTTCACATAAGTAATTGAGGTATGTAGGTACGACATCTTGATAACCTGTGTCCTAGTAGAGGATGTTAGGCTTATTGATGTCATTATCACTGAGAGTTTAGGAGAAGATAAGGAATACTTAAGAGTTTGTCTAATGGATCTACCAGGGATTTCCAGCATAGAGCTACGATCTTGGCATAGATAATTATATAGATGATTTACCTAGTTATTATTGAATTTAAGGATAACAAAGGATTTTTCATATTGGTAAAAATGTATTAAATTCATTAAATATATAAGTTACTTTGATCTTATCTGAAATATGATAATATATATTGACTAATATGGAAGCTGTTTTAAATATGTGATAATACCCCTATCACCTACTCAAATACAATTAAGACTCTAAAGCACATACATAAATCAATGATTGTCATAGATAATGGTCCTGCTTGGCTGAAATCATAAAACAGACAACTGGTTAGTTTAATTTACCACCTTTACAGACGGCTTCATCTGGTGTGATGATTTCATTTTGTTCATTGATAGATACCTCTGCGGTCAAAATCTCTGGCTTGTACCTTAACTCTGGGGTGGTCATTTGTCCACAAGAATGTGACTACTAACCACTTGTCACTCTAATCAGTCTCATTGGTCACAGTAATTTATTAACTCAAATAATAGGAAATTATTATTACTTACAAATTAGATTTTTTCATCATAATCTAGTTACTATGATAAAACATTACATCTACTCAAATATTTATAAAAAATAAATGTTTCGAATAAATATAATATAACTTTGGTAATATTAGCTACATAATGAATTACTTTACTCTGCCGACAGTCTTAGCCTAATCTAATAAAAACAAAGAGTATTAGTACCAACTAGAAATAATTAGATAATCAAGGAATACCTACTTACTCCACCTCTTTATGATTTAGAAGCCGATTACAGGCATCTGAATGTACACACGCCAACTAGGTAGGTAGCCTTATGGGAACGTGTGTGTACGACGAGCTGTGTTATTATTACCATGTTACCTCCTCTGTATCAGGCAGAATAGAGTCCTTATTTGGTGCGTAGAGCACAGACAAAGAGTGTGGAGTTAGTATTTGTATCAGATATAGTCGTGAATACCTCCATCCTCTACTTTGAGAGATCATCATCCAATGTGAATTGTTTACGTAATTTGATTTTTTGATTAGAAAATGATTGCATGTTAATTAGGATATTTTACTAAATGAAATGTAAATAATTCAATGAGTTGGGTCGTGCCATGGGTTGATTTTTACGGACATTCCACATAGATCGTGCTGTGCGGCTTCATCTTACATTCCCAAATATCAGTGGAATGTCCTATGGTTTGCGGTCATCTACTTTATATTGCCATACCAAGTGTTCATTGAGGTAATGATCTTTATTGGCTATCATTTCCACCAATTGATTTTTTGTATTTTTTTCCTGTATCATAAAGAAAGAATGTAATTCACAGACTTGATTCACAAGATATTCCAATATCATTTCGTACGTACAACTCTAATTTAGGTGTGTTTTACGATAGCGTGGAACATATCCCAATTTCCTCTGCAGAGAAGAATCGAGTTCCGTTAAATTTGCAAGGCAATAATTAGTGTTGTGCTCTGAGTAGATGGATCAGTTTATTTTCTGAGGTCAACAGCCAAAGGGATGGGTGCGTCTTCCTGTAGAAACTAGCGAGACACTTCCTCCGTGCTGGGAATAGACTGCAACAAGCTGAGCTCTCTGGTTGACCCTGGTTACTAGTCTAGTTTGAAGATGCTTCGTCACGGGCACAAGTAAAAAATGCTGAATAAATTCAATAAAATTATGAATATCCATTTTATTCCAAAATCACTATTTTCTGATGATTATTTCTTTAAGTAAACTTAGTTAATTGTTATTGATACTGTAAGAAGAAATAGTCCAATATATTAACGTCACCACACAGAACTGTTGCTTTAGTTCTCCTAATCTCTCATTTCTGAAAGTGAACTAGGTATAAGTTCACCGGAAACTAGAACATGTCTCACCACTTCTTATCTTAACAATTATACATGGTGCTAAACATACTGATTAACTAGTGTTCGACAGAATTTAATTACTTGACTATCCACCTAAATGTACTTCTTTCATCTTATAGAGGTAGCTTCATCTTTGATGATCACCACTTTGAATCTTCTCTCAACTAACTAGTGAACTGTAAAATTGGGATGCAAAGTTTGTCAGCTCCTAATTCACCGCAAGGCGGCTCCTTAGCTATTTTTCACCTTTGATGGCAAGTCAATAGAAACTGTTGCTAAAATATGTACAGTTAGCATTTGCAATAATTACTGAACTCCCTTATATCTTAAAAGTGATCCTAAAACATATTTAGGATCGCTGCAAAATCATGTACTTTCATTTGTGTATCTATATGCAGAGTAGTTGTACTGACATCACCGATGTACTTTCTTCCATGTGTATACGCTTCCTCCCTCCGCAATACCAACATACAAACACACCTTCCTTTCTTCACAACTTCCATACCCACCAAAGTTTCTTCTCACTTCCTTCATATGACGACTACATGCACCAACGAACGCACTTACGAGCTCTCCTCCCTTATACTTTCATTTTATTCTATTTGCCAACTGCTATAAATTCGAATGAAACAAAAGTGCTTGCTTCGCATGTACTTAGTCGCCTCTAGGACTACATATTTGATATACCTAGTTTTTCTTTAAATAGTTATCACATTAAATTATCTATCCTGAAAACCTATATACGAAGGATAAGGTAATTCAATTGAAAAAATATTGATTATTTTCCCTGATTTCGTTGTGTGCCTTCATTCGATACTTAGTTAATTCTCTCGATTATTATAAGGTACATCTCTCATAAAGTAAAGCTTGGATCAATGATTTTCTATCAAATATTATTGGTGCAATAACTCATTGAGAAATGTAATTATTCTTACCCATCAATAATGAAATATAGAAGTAAATCACACATTTTAAGTGTAACTAACTGGTTCATAACTCTGCTGATACGTTAGAGTTAATAATCAATATCTTATTTCCGGTGATCAGAGTTTCTCCAACACAGTCCTTCTTTTTCGCGCCAGACCCTAATATCTGAGTATCTCTCTCTATTGGTTACTAATACATGAGCTATAGTCACCATAACACCGCTAGGTAATCTTGTGGTCTGCTCTGTTAGGTGAACAAATAGTGTAAAGATGTTCGTTACCTAGCTAAATGAATTAGACCAAGCTCTTCACTTCAAAATAGAACGACTGCTCGCTCGGGCTGCCGGACTAACGCCTAACTTGTGTGGTTTCTGATGATCATATTATGGTTAGATTTTACCGATTGTAAATAAAATGCTTACACACCGAGTTCAATTTCATTTGCATATTTTCCTCGCTTTAGTGTTACATGAAAGTTATCTCTGTATGAATTAAATATATTTATAGGTACGAGTTAAGTGACAAATACGCCGAATAGTTTTTCCTTTCCATCGGCCAAATTGGAATGAAATTAAGACGCTGTTCATTTATTCTTATATTTTTATCCGCGTGAACTGGCATCCCATAAATTAATTAATTATTTCCTGAATGAAGTGGAATTCAAGATCAAATGTTATTGGATTTTCAGTATATTTGAAATTGTATTAATACCTATCTATTATAACCTAAATAATTCGAATGTTATTATATTACTACGATAAAAAGCTTATCTTGGAATAATATTAGTCTACTGTATATATGATTAGCTTCAAATCATATTATAGCAGCAGCTGATCAATAGTGTACTGGCACAAATAAGTTGTGCACATCCAAGCTGAATATTGGATACATATACCTAGCTACTCTCTGACAAATGAGTATGTGACTACCTAGTGACTACATATTCTTTTGGGAGTAAATGAGCAAAGCTGCGACTACACTTAGAGTGAACACATACTTCTGTGTATCAATGTGCGTGCATGTGTGTGTTTCATTTAAACCTTATGTATGTAACATTAACGCTCTTTATTGTCAGTCTCATGCTCTGCTAGATAAGTGTTAACTTGTTCAAGAATTTGATAGGTTAGTTTTACTTAACAGCTAAAGTACTAATACTACTTTTATAGACTAGTGCTGTATTTATTTAATTAAATACTAAGTAAATGCATAGTCTGTCCTAGTTTAGAAGACAGAGTTCTTTCTGATTTCATTTATTAGCTATATTACAATAAAAAAAATAATTGACCTAACCGTAAATGTGGAAAGATTAAATCTCTAACCTCTTTAGAGAATTGTATCAATTATCAGTCTAATATTAAACACAATAATTATTTGAGATAAAACATACAGGCCTAAAGTAAGCAACTATTACCTACTAAAAGAGGAAATTGGTAACTGACACATGTGAATTTGGCCTCACTATACAGTAGTGGCCTTCTTCAATGCCACATTGTGACTAGAAAAATCGCTTCCTTAACAGTTAATAGTTAGTTTCTAAGCTAATATTGAAGATCGGGCAAACTAGGCCTAGTTTACACAGGTGCCAAATCTAAGATGACAGATTTGAAATATAGTGGATCAATTCGTAGTTGAACGCTTGTTTCAATTACCTATGTACCTATTATATAATAATATGAATACCTATGTATTACAGTGGAAATATGTATCAGATTAATAAAAAAATTCTGTAATTGGTGACCTGAAGAGAAATTCGCATTAATAGCATATAGGTATGAGGATTCAAAGTCTGAAGTTATGTATGATATGAAATCATTCTTAGCCATATTTGTAAATAGAAAGCTTTAATAAATTAGGCCTAAAATACGCTCATTTTTACCTGATCCTCCTCTTAATTCTCTCTCAAACTCTCCTATCTCCTCAGAAGTCGAAGAGCGTCTCTTCATTTCTACCTCATCCTCTTAATTCTCTCTCAAACTCTCCTATCTCCACAGAAGTCGAAGAGCGTCTCTTCATTTTTGCCTCATCCTCCTAATTCTCTCTCAAACTCTCCTATCTCCACAGAAGTCGAAGAGCGACTCTTCATTTTTGCCTCATCCTCCTAATTCTCTCTCAAACTCTCCTATCTCCACAGAAGTCGAAGAGCGTCTCTTCATTTCTACCTCATCCCCCCTAATACTGTCTTGCACTCTTTTTTTTCCCACGCGAAGTAGGTTGGGAAGGAGAGATCATTTGAGCGGCAGATTCTTTCAATGGAGCAGGTAGGTAACGTTCCCCGTCATTCTACAGCCAACAATTCAATGTTTATGTAAACAATTCTCTCACGAACTACATATATTGTATTTCATAAAACACCTATGTAATTGCCTTCACAGATAAGCAGATCATTTTGAATATTAAATGAATTTTAATGATTGTATGGTTATTTAAATAGAATTCATAGCAAGATATGGAGTGAAGCACTGTTATGATTTGTACAGGTACCTATACAACACAGAAGAGGACAATGTTTACCTGGCTAATAGTTCACTTGTGTGAACTTGTCATCAGTAACAGAGATGAAAAATACAAGGGCTTGTGTGAAAACATTATGGTTACTCATGGTTGATGTCGAGTAGGCTTATGAAAACGTTTTTTTTTTTCAATTGTGATACCTAATTTAGTTAGTATCTAGAGTTGTTGACTTATTAAAGAATCTTGGTCAGTAGGTATACCAGGATTTGCAGAATTGAGTAGTCATCTATTACAGATAACTGAAATACTAATAACATTGACTATATTTTATAAAAAGTATCAACTATTCATTATGTTTAGTGTCCTTTAGTTTTGCAGTAAGGTGGACATGTCCATTCCATTGGACATGTCCTTTTCTCAAGTATTTATATCCCTAGAGTTCAATATAACGGAAAGGTTTGTTAGAAGATGCATACGATTAAATTTGGAATTCAAGATAGTGATCTTACTCCTGGCCAGGAGATTGGATTAAACTCAAAGCTCCCGATCGACAGTATATAGTGGTAATTACTTCAATATTGGATGATATTTCCGTACATGATGAGAACACTTTTGAATGATACACAGACAAATCGCTTAGCAACGAATACTCTGGGGATATCTAAGCCATTAAATAACTGAGTAACAAAATTATGGCAATGAGAATTTCTCTATGTGTTCGAGACCAGCATTTTAGTGTTCATTTCTCATCAAGACCTGAACAACAGAAAAAAACGCACATTGTGTTGAAAAGTGTAGAGTTGACATCTAAGTTCTCACTAGCTTTAAATATCTAAATTGGAATAGAAAGTGAGATGGTTTGTACAAGCATCTTCAGGAAGCATTGCTTTACTACGAAGGGAGGAAGGTTTTAATACAATAGAGTAGACATTCTTTGCTTTTGTTCTTCCATTGAAAAGATCTATAAAAACCCACACAGAGCGGAATGGGAGACCAATTCTATAGTGGCATATGCTAGGTAAATTCACTGGAGATGTGCATTGCAACTATTAAAAAATTACAAACTCAATATATTTCATTACCGGGAATGCATGGAATAGGAATATACTAGATGAGACTAGTTGCAAATAGGTTACTGCAATACTCTATATTACTATTTATTTATATTGAAAAAGAACTAGATAACAAGCAATAATAAGTGTTTGTATTTATATCCCATTAAAGTGCAGTGAACTCTACAGCAAAAATGGGGCCTATATCTTTTTATCTGAATTAAACAGCTGCAATTCAATATCAAAATAATTGATTAAATTAATTTGATTTTCGTACAGTGATTTATAGGCAGGCTGTAAATTGTATTTTTCTTTATTAGAAATCTATTCTATTTGTTGGTTATGATCAAACAATTGAAATGTGATTACTTTTTATTAACAGTTCATTTGCTAAATCAGAATACTGTAGATCAATATCGCAGAGAAGAACGTGATAAGCATCATGCGGGTGTCTACTTTCAGGACTATATATACTTATGGAAAAGTAGCATACAAGGTATTTATACATTGATAATATATGTGGTTAAAACACAGTATTATTATGAAAAGTAAACAAATTTTATAATCCAGTGGACAAAGTCAATTGAAATGACTGAAATTATTAATTTGTAATTGTGATTTTTTTAGTGTTAGTGAAAGAAATATTTTCTCCATGAGTTTATTTTGTTATTAAGTAATCTTTATATAAATTATAAGAGACATTTATATAATGAAATATATCAACTCTGTAATTATACATTACAGCTAATTTAACATCTATCAAATGATATGAAAAAGTACAAACAACATTTCTATGTTCTATCTTGAATTATGAAAGTGTGTGTATAAACGCTGTGCTTATTCATATGTATAAAAACAAACACAACTAACATGTGTATGTGAACTATATAATTAACTATCAATGTTAAATCAAAGTTGAGAATCACTGAATAAGATTGTAACCCAATACTCTAAATAATCGACCCTTTTATAGTCAAGGAATGTACTGTATGTAATAGCATTGGTACAGTAGAACCTACTAATGTACTGTAAGCAATAGCATTGCTACAGTAGAACCTACTAATGTACTGTAAGCAATAGCATTGGTACAGTAGAACCTACTAATGCACTGTATGTAATAGCATTGGTACAGTAGAACCTACTAATGCACTGTATGTAATAGCATTGGTACAGTAGAACCTACTAATGCACTGTAAGCAATAGCATTGGTACAGTAGAACCTACTAATGTACTGTAAGCAATAGCATTGGTACAGTAGAACCTACTAATGTACTGTAAGCAATAGTATTGGTACAGTAGAACCTACTAATGTACTGTAAGCAATAGCATTGGTACAGTAGAACCTACTAATGTACTGTAAGCAATAGCATTGGTACAGTAGAACCTACTAATGTACTGTAAGCAATAGCATTGGTACAGTAGAACCTACTAATGCACTGTATGTAATAGCATTGGTACAGTAGAACCTACTAATGTACTGTATGTAATAGCATTGGTACAGTAGAACCTACTAATGTACTGTAAGCAATAGCATTGGTACAGTAGAACCTACTAATGTACTGTAAGCAATAGCATTGGTACAGTAGAACCTACTAATGTACTGTAAGCAATAGCATTGGTACAGTAGAACCTACTAATGTACTGTAAGCAATAGCATTGGTACAGTAGAACCTACTAATGCACTGTATGTAATAGCATTGGTACAGTAGAACCTACTAATGTACTGTATGTAATAGCATTGGTACAGTAGAACCTACTAATGCACTGTATGTAATAGCATTGGTACAGTAGAACCTACTAATGTACTGTATGTAATAGCATTGGTACAGTAGAACCTACTAATGCACTGTATGTAATAGCATTGGTACAGTAGAACCTACTAATGTACTGTATGTAATAGCATTGGTACAGTAGAACCTACTAATGCACTGTATGTAATAGCATTGGTACAGTAGAACCTACTAATGTACTGTAAGCAATAGCATTGGTACAGTAGAACCTACTAATGTACTGTATGTAATAGCATTGGTACAGTAGAACCTACTAATGTACTGTAAGCAATAGCATTGGTACAGTAGAACCTACTAATGTACTGTATGTAATAGCATTGGTACAGTAGAACCTACTAATGTACTGTATGTAATAGCATTGGTACAGTAGAACCTACTAATGTACTGTAAGCAATAGCATTGGTACAGTAGAACCTACTAATGTACTGTAAGCAATAGCATTGGTACAGTAGAACCTACTAATGTACTGTAAGCAATAGCATTGGTACAGTAGAACCTACTAATGTACTGTATGTAATAGCATTGGTACAGTAGAACCTACTAATGTACTGTATGTAATAGCATTGGTACAGTAGAACCTACTAATGTACTGTAAGCAATAGCATTGGTACAGTAGAACCTACTAATGTACTGTAAGCAATAGCATTGGTACAGTAGAACCTACTAATGTACTGTAAGCAATAGCATTGGTACAGTAGAACCTACTAATCTACTGTAAGCAATAGCATTGGTACAGTAGAACCTACTAATGTACTGTAAGCAATAGCATTGGTACAGTAGAGCCTACTAATGTACTGTAAGCAATAGCATTGGTACAGTAGAACCTACTAATCTACTGTAAGCAATAGCATTGGTACAGTAGAACCTACTAATGTACTGTAAGCAATAGCATTGGTACAGTAGAACCTACTAATGTACTGTATGTAATAGCATTGGTACAGTAGAACCTACTAATGTACTGTAAGCAATAGCATTGGTACAGTAGAACCTACTAATGTACTGTATGTAATAGCATTGGTACAGTAGAACCTACTAATGTACTGTATGTAATAGCATTGGTACAGTAGAACCTACTAATGTACTGTAAGCAATAGCATTGGTACAGTAGAACCTACTAATGTACTGTAAGCAATAGCATTGGTACAGTAGAACCTACTAATGTACTGTAAGCAATAGCATTGGTACAGTAGAACCTACTAATGTACTGTATGTAATAGCATTGGTACAGTAGAACCTACTAATGTACTGTATGTAATAGCATTGGTACAGTAGAACCTACTAATGTACTGTAAGCAATAGCATTGGTACAGTAGAACCTACTAATGTACTGTAAGCAATAGCATTGGTACAGTAGAACCTACTAATGTACTGTAAGCAATAGCATTGGTACAGTAGAACCTACTAATCTACTGTAAGCAATAGCATTGGTACAGTAGAACCTACTAATGTACTGTAAGCAATAGCATTGGTACAGTAGAGCCTACTAATGTACTGTAAGCAATAGCATTGGTACAGTAGAACCTACTAATCTACTGTAAGTAATAGCATTGGTACAGTAGAACCTACTACTGTACTGTAAGCAATAGCATTGGTACAGTAGAACCTACTACTGTACTGTAAGTAATAGCATTGGTACAGTAGAACCTACTAATGTACTGTAAGCAATAGCATTGGTACAGTAGAACCTACTAATGTACTGTAAGCAATAGCATTGGTACAGTAGAACCTACTAATGTACTGTAAGCAATATCGATAATTACGAAATATTAATAATACCAACGAATTGAGTGGCAAAATTTAAAATTAAAATACCAAGGAATTAAGAGAGTTAATTAGGTTACTGTACTGCATCTCCATAAGGAAGAAAATAGCAGTTCAATTACACTGAAAATCACCTATTCACTTAAGACTTCCTATTATAGTATTTGCTTTACTTTATAGTTATTTGGTTTAGTTAGCTATGTAGTTTAGTTATTTAGTCTATTGATTTAGTTTAGTTGTTTCAATATAATGTAGCGTAAATTTCCTTATCTAAAAATTAGGTTAAATGCTGTTAATATAAATAAATAATAATTTTATTACCTAGTTTTAAATTAATGTAGAAATATTATACTAGTAAAATTATGATGATTTTACTGATACTAGCATTTTAATAAAATGACTTATTTTAACCATACAATGCTATATTTAGCAGCTCTTCAATATAAATGTAACCAATTAGTCATTGCATAGGTACAACGTGACATGTTACCTATGGTGACGCAATTAACGGACGTTACTCATACCTCTAGCATGGTGTAACGAATGTGTGAGAAAAACTATATCTGCTACAGAACATTTTATTAAATATTTGTAATATATTACTGTTGCCATATATATTAACATCAAAGTAATTCTAGAATCTTCCGTCTAGAGTAGACTCTAGATATTGATATCCTAATCCGAAATATCGAATGGTTCCATAATTTCTAACATATAAGTAAATAATATATAACTATGTTTGTACATCGAAAAGTGAAACCATCCAATATTTTATTTATTACCCTATTCTATTTAATTATACATTTGTGATAAATAATCTTCTTATACCAAGCTTAATTATACCTAAATTAATAATTATATTTACTATTGATTATTTTTTTCTGTGTTAATATAGTGGATGATTCATTCATTAAAACAATATTTTACAACTGAGATTTTCTTTAATTTAAAAAAAATAACCTTCCAAAATAACTACAAAATCAAAAAACATTCCGTGAATCTCATTTCAAATCAATACAATAGTACAATATTATGGTACATACAATATTGGTTGTGTAATAATATATCTTTATTTAATAATTACACAGGTTAATTGCAGTGCGTTTTGCACACCTGTTATAGATGTGCTATCAAGCCATACCTAAATATCTTAGGTACACTTGTGTGCCTATTGATTCAACACATTTTATATGCGAGTGATAACTGATCAATATTAAAATGAAACATGCCAAATAGCTACCTAGTTAAACTGATCAAATTGAAAATTTTCACATTAACAGACCATTCTAATCAAATAAGTTCAATAACGACAGTAAATATAAATAGATGTTCTAAAGTAAATTCAGGAAATAAATGCACGATATCAGTGACTCCCAATATTTTTTGTTAGGTTTATTTCTTCCAATAACCAATACCGTGAAAAGGTAGCGATGATTCCGTACTTCAAGGCACAGATATCCTAAACTAGGAAAAGAACGAAAATGACATCGGATACCTCTTGCGTAATTAGAAAATCAGTTCAATATATAGAACCTACTAACAAAATAACCATATGAGCTATCTTATTTCATCATAATAAGTGCAAGTAGCAACTGGATATATACTGCACCTTATGATCTAGGTACTATCAAAGTTAAAGTCTCCGCGTGATGTTAATTTTTATAATCACAGTCTTCTAATTTCCTATTGTTTCCAAATATTTCGTCGTGTACTCATAAAATATCTACAAGTATATCAATTAGTAAAGTTTCTTTCTGGAAATGTGAAATTAGTTAACTGTCAAAAATCATTACGGACACATTTTTCCTTTACTGCACCTAGTATATGCAACAATCGTTTGTACTAGTGTGTAGGTAGGTAGGTAATGTGATGCTCCTGCTTACATAATATGGATTAGTGTCTAGTACAACTACCGTGTTAGTGTATATTAAAACATTACTGAGTATATAAAATAAAGGTAAAGTAAGAATTCTAATTTCTAATATAGTTTCTAAGTCACAACTTCACGAGTAATTTTCTTAACTACCTACCGCGCTACTTCATGAAGCTACCTATTATTTTTCTGGCTGTAACAGAGTTCGTCTATTTTATTATTCATAAGGCAGTGGCAGTTTTAGGTTGACGCTGATACACTCGTATATTGTAAGCCAAATCGCGTGTATAATTCAGCAACATTGATTGTTTTTTTGTTGTAGTCTATCATGTTTCAGTGTGGAAATGTATAGTAACGCTCATCCTATATTGTGATTGATAGCAACTCAATGTGGATGGACATTTGGAGCCATTTTTTAAATTAAAATTACAAGAAATAGATATAGGTTGTATTCGAAAAGACAATAGATTTAAATTGTTCGTTAAAAAGTTCAAGGTTGATAAGTCTATAAATTGCATATCAAGCAAGTGCTTTGAATGTGTGTATTTATTTTATTTAAAGAAACTGATTCACTGTTGGCAGACTTGTTTTTAAACTCTTATTGCAATAAATAAAATGCAACCAGAAAGTCTATAGAGATGGGGATATTTATTGATATTTAACACATAGTAAGTCATGTCATCGAATCTAGAATAGAAGTAAAAAAGGTAGGTATTATTGATAAGATTATTATGCACACGACCGTGCATTGTTCTAACAAGTAGTGATAAAAAATTATCTTTCTTTAAATAGATCAATTCAAATCTATGCTGCGTCATAATGATCCAATCTTTTTATCATCGAAGTGAGCAACAGTTTACTATCGATTCAAAGGTATTGGTATATATACGACATCAGAAAGGTGCAGTCATTATTTTCTGTCTCTTTATTTTCAAATAAGGTGAAAGGACTAAATATTAGTTTTAAAATACTGTGTGTCAGCTGACTCGTGCTATATTGTGTAGTCGAAGCATCTAAACCTATCTAAAGTGATGATGAGTTACCTCACGCAGATAAACCCCGCCCACTCAAGGCCACGTGGTTGGTAGCAAGTCGCGCACAATATTCAGTTGATGTGGTGGTTATTGTTGTTCTGGCCGACACACCGTGGCTATATGTCTTATTACCGCTCTGTGAGTAGAATAACTAAACAGAAGCGCTAAATAATATATATCATTGCCACGTTTAAGTCAGTTTAAATAAAGGAAGTATGTATAGGAAAATGGACCTCAAGCTGCAAAGGACAATATGACTCATATTTTTGAAGTTAGTATACACATTGAACTTATATATATATTTGCGTGGGCCTAAGACACACACAGTCACACCGACTCTAAGAAGTGATATGTCCAATGATCACTCCTGATTCTGAACAAGAAGTCGTGCCCTAACAGACGGTTTATAGTCCTGCCAGTTGGTAGGTGGATGTGTGTGTACCTACAGCCGGTGACTCTGTGTGTGCACGATATCATGATGTTAACCTCTCGCTAATAAGTGAACTCTAGGAGGTGAAAACGTCAACTCAAATATAGGAGGAGACTAGAAAGGAGGAGAGGGATGGTTGGTTGTGCAAGAGCAAGTCAAGCGGGACCATCGAACTCTTTCAAAGACAGATCAACGACACTTTAAGGCCAGGCACTCAACGTGACATACATCAATCAATTGAAATAATTACACGAGTGATATAAATAATCAAACTATAATAGGTATTCTTAATGTTCGATGGGTTCATTTCATTCACATCGAGTGAAGTTCATTTTGTATTTTTTCTTTTTCTTTCCCGTTAGTTCGGTGTCGAGCGCATAACCTCAACAAAGGAGAAGTCACAGTATCTGCTCAAGCACCTGATTAGTTGATATTGTTAATATAGAGATGATTAGATCTTATGACGCAACTCAACTCTATTCTGCTGCATTTATTAAAAACTAGATACGTTTTAACTTGAACAGTACCTACTTTTAATTTTTAAAAGCACGTACGAGATACTTACAGTTAGTTTTGATCTTGGAGTTAGCAACGTTGATAGAGTGAATATTATAAAACGCAATTAACCTTTAGCCCATGTATCCAGGTGCATAGTCAACCACATGTTTGGCGTGTGCCTATCGGTTGAATTGAACCAACATGCGAGTGACCTGAAGATGCACAGACAAAGAAATAAATGCTGTTCACCCCATACACGCTTCGCAACTAGTCATCAATCCTTCTTGTTCTTCGTGCAGGATAAGAATTATTGGAGGAATAGGCTGTTGGTGATTGAAAACTATAGGTTTGTTGAAACTATTTGCTGCTATTGGTAGTGATGTTTATATGTACTGTATATGATATCAAAAAAATAGTTTAATAAATAAGCTGTTGGTGATTGAAAAATATAAGTTTGTTTAAAATATTAACTGTTAATGGAAGTGATGTTTGTTAAAAATTTGGTTAAAAATAGTGATAATAAACATATTAGGAAAATTAATATTGAATTATATTTAATAAATGGTTCATTAACTATCTCGCTTATTTTATTGGTTTATATTTTCTTGATATATAATCACATGTAATGAGCGTGATGCTCTTTTTTTATCAGTTCTGCTACACTCAACAAGGACATTTGCAGCAGAATTGTCATATCTTATTTTACCATCAACTGTATCTTATTTGAGAGCTAACTTCACTACTTTAGTAAGTGTTTAATTCCAATGTGATCTTATTGATAGTACATTAGCTATAACTTTGGTGCTTACCATCAAAATCACATAATATAAAGTCCTACATACAGGACAACCTTGTACCACCGGAGCAACAACCTCATAAACATTAGATCACAGGCTCTGAAGAGGTTTGAGTCCTCCAAATTCAAAACATTACAATTCAAATGAAGGATAATCTAAATTTGTATGTTCTATTCAAATAATCTTCCTAATTCTGTTTCTAAGTTCATTTTCAGTCTCAGTATCAAAGTGCAATCAAAATAGTTAGGTGGGGATTTCCATCCTGGAGATCTGGAATGTGTATATTGTGTATGACATACATATACCTACATAACTTACCTAACACTTACCAGCCATAATTTGCTTAATCATTTCATCAAAACAATATGCAATTGGATTGTTTTAGCGGAATTGAATAGGTATTTAAGAAATCATTGAATATAGTTAGTTTCTAGTTAAATTTCCTTACTATTTAAAACAATTCCTAATAAATCTTAACTAGGCATTTCATTAGCAATTAAACAACATGTTTAACTGATAGTTGTCCTCCTTCTGTTCCTCCACAAGAGTTCCTTTTGTAGCACCACCCCTTTCCATTGAATGAACACAGCACCGTTAGTTACGAAGGCAGAACAGTTTGCAGACACAGCTACTGAATTCGCGTCACCTCTTAGACCGGGGTGGGGATGGAACAATCTACTCATACGGGAGATGAAGAATGTATCGATTGCAAGCTAAGTTAGCTAACCGAATGTGCTATTGATGTTAATTTCGACAAATTTGTTTTCATCTGAACCTGGTTTAGTTGCTGACAAGTTATTTTATCCACACAGAATGTTCTATTGATAAATAAATAACTAGTGATGTAAGAAATTGACTACCACTGCAACCGATTTCTAATGCTGCTTGTCCTTACCTATACAATATCATCTGAAAGTTAATATTTTAACCTGGCTGCTTTCCACACGGTATATTTTTTTTGTTCACCAGACTGAAGTATCTGCTGGCATCAACATACATATACCCCCTCTCAGGGGGAATAACTTTCTAAACTAACTCTCGGCACTGTATCTAGTTCATGGAGACTGTAAATTTGACGTCAATAAGCAGCCTTCCTACCTTGGTGAAGCAACTTATGCAACAACTGGGTTAGTTAACTTTTAAATAGTTATTGTATTGACAACATTTAACTTAAAATTATATCAGTTTCAATGTGTAGGACTATATTTTTTTTTACCAATATGGTTGTTGACTAATAATGTTCTAACAAATTTCAAGATAAAAGTATTTGTTTGTACAGTTTAATATATTACCAACTGTCATATATATATTTATTATTTAACCATTTCTTAGGATGATATAACCATTTCAATTTACTCTTGTATTCTTATTTGGTCGAATCTAGAAGTTGATTTTATCTGTTTAATGCTCACCAGACAATCCCATTTTATAAAATAACACATGAGGTGTGTTGACCAGCATCGCTTCGTCAATCTAACCGCGTGGTTGACCAAGCGTTCACTGTAGGTAAACTCTCCGCACTAGGTACTTGGCCAATCTACAAAACTCATCATTGGTTTTCAAATTTGGATGAAATCATTCAAATTTAACTGGTTTATATAAGAATTACCATTTCTTAAATTTCCAAATCTAGTCCATCCTCTTGTGTTGAAAACTTCCAATCTGTTAGAAATGTTTGAAAGTAATTTTTTTTTTCTAATTTTCTAAAAAAGTAGCAATATGTGGTGCAGAATTAATCGATGTCACGATGTGGTTCGCTCCTGATTGGATTGTCTTTTAACCTAAATACCTGGTGATGACTCTTCTCTATATTCTTCTTTAGTTGCTGCGGAACAAAGTAAGCGGAACGCAATTTTTATTTGTATGAGATATACTGTTATGCAGTTTCTAATGGTACTCCGGTTTTGCTGTTGTTTAACTGTGTTTTATAGTTAAAAGTTCATCTTCATCATTTAAATTATTTATATTGTTATGGTTGCTATAAAATCTCTAGTGGAACGTCGGAAAAGTTATATATGTTCTATTTTTATTAGAATCTAATTTTATGTATTTTGGTTTGGTATGAAAATGCAAATTTTATGTGAGATTAATGAATGAACAGTTAAATCATTTCGATTCTCATAAAACTATTCCCTACATCTCAAATACACCCTAAAAATATCCTTTAAACTTAACAAGCGATCCATAAAACTAACCAAAATTAAAATTTTCATCAATGACAGAAGAAGCTCTTTAATACTATGAAGTGCTTGAGTACATATCCATTGAGTGCTAGATCCACCTAGAGCAATTTGCAAAGTAGGTAGTGGTGCACACATAGCTCTCCTATGTAGAGGTCCGTGAACTCTCCCACGATATGGAAAGTCGGATATCTCGACTAGGCGTGATCTTGCAGTCTTGGTCAGCAATGTATAGGAGGTATTTATTATTTCTGTCTCTTGTGTTCGTGGATAGATTCCCTTCACCTCATTCTTTACTGTCAACAAAAACAGACATAGCAGTCGAGAAATGGCACTCTGTTCAATAGAACCTGGCGTGTGAAGGTAATCTTGAAAGATGTATCGATACCACTACTTAATTTGAAATGCTTATTGGTCTTCACGAACTTAAATTATTTACATGAACTTTATTGAACAAAAAGTAAACTTGAACAATCTAACAATTAACAAATACTTTTATAGGAAAACTGTTGTTTACGAATGTTTCTAATGCATTTATTTGGTGAATATATACCTCTCTTATTTTATTTTTCATTGGAAAATCGAATAAATTTTTGAAGATATTATATATTTTCACTCTATATGAGAGTGTTGAATGAGAAATAGAATGAAGCAATGACGTACAGAGCAAATCGTGTACAAAAGGTCATAGCGACTCTTGTTGGTCACAATGATTATTATTGTTGCGGACTACGCCCGGCACCTCGCACAGCAATCTGGTTTGCAAGGACAGTCTCATCGGACACTTTTGGTGCAGCAAGAAAAGGGCGCAGTAAACCGTCCATATGTATTCTCCATTTCGGAAAATGTTAGATTTACTAAGAATTTACAGGAACTTAGAACTGTACGTCTGGTGCTGGATGACTTCTTGTCTCAATCGATTGTTAGATTATTAAGAGTATAACAGTGAATAAAAATATTGATTTTGAAGGGTAGCCAGAGTGGGCAGATTATTATTGAATAATAGTTGGGTGGCAAATTATAGTGTCCTTATTTAATAGTATTTACAGTATTAAACCAACTGACTTATAGGTAAGAATTTATAACCAATTCATAATTACATTTTACTTTTAAGATTCAATACAAATAATGATTCTTTTCACTCCTAATAATTACTGAAACAGTAATTGATTTGTTCTAATATATTTTAATTGAATGGTTCTTAACATTTTTTATTTATTGCAAGAACACAAAGGTTAATCATTTTTCTCTATATTAATAGAATTGATCGTTTGAATGTCATGCAATATAATATAAGAAATGTTTCGTATCATTCAGTACGAGTCCTGAGAAGTAACATACACCCACACAACACTAGATGGAAAGGCAAAGTTATTAGGTACTGTAACTATTTCAAATAGGTTCCTGATAAAAATGTGGTAGTTTAAAAACTTAAAAGTTATTTATGTACACCTGATCGTCATTCTGTTTTGAAAAGCTTTTGGGGATGGCAATCTATATCGGTTTAAATAGTTTTAGAATTCGTTACTCCCACTCAAGTCGCTTCCAAACGTAGGTTGTGTTGACTGTAAAAATAATTGCTAAGCTACGGAAAAACAGCGAGACAATAGTAGAAACTGCAATAAAGTTATTGGGTGGGAATATATGCAACCTAAATATGATTTTAGATTACTTAGAGATGAACAAAGTTGAAAGTAATTTGATAATAACTATTTGAAATCATGCGTACAATTGCTCGGCTCTTATTCCTTCACAGACATATTTTTTCTCTCCATTTGGCTTTCCATTAGGTCGATTGGAGATCGTGTGGAGGGGGAGGGGGTGTGTGTTGAGGTGCAGTGGGGGGGGGGGTGGAGGCGAGTTAAGGAATGAATAGATGAAGGCGAACGCATTCTCACATGGCAAAGGAATATTGCTGCTCCAGTTGGAATATGGCGGATTAGTGTTCACATTTCACGGATTATTCAGATCACCTTGTTATATTTATATTATTCCTTTACTATCTACTCATTAGTGGTATATTATTGAATTTTTATTATTTGTATTATGAGTTTCTGCATAATTAGTGATATTTCATTTATTAATTTGAGATACAATGGAAATATACTGACTATATGTTATGAGTATGATTCATACTTTTCCTTTCAAGGGATATATAGTATAGGTATGAAAGACTTACGGTTGGCAGAGGTACGTAGTTACCTTACTCACTGTACGTAGTTACCGTAACTCACTGTACGTAGTTACCGTAACTCACTGTACGTAGTTACCTTACTCACTGTACGTAGTTACTTTACTCACTGTACGTAGTTACCTTACTCACTGTACGTAGTTACCTTACTCACTGTACGTAGTTTCCTTACTCACTGTACGTAGTTACCGTACTCACTGTACGTAGTTACCTTACTCACTGTACGTAGTTACCTTACTCACTGTACGTAGTTTACCTTACTCACTGTACGTAGTTACCGTACTCACTGTACGTAGTTACCTTACTCACTGTACGTAGTTACCGTACTCACTGTACGTAGTTACCTTACTCACTGTACGTAGTTACCTTACTCACTGTACGTAGTTACCTTACTCACTGTACGTAGTTACCTTACTCACTGTACGTAGTTACCTTACTCACTGTACGTAGTTACCGTACACTGTACGTAGTTACCGTACACACTGTACGTAGGTACCGTACTTTGCACGTAGTTACCTTACTCACTGTACGTAGTTACCGTACTCACTTTACGTAGTTACCTTACCAACGGTTAGTCCTGGGAAGGTGATACACTGTCCTTACCTACTTCTACCCTGACGTCAAAATGACACCATTGGTACACTTAATCAATATAGCACTTTTCAATTGTTGATTAATTTAGGCAAGAAAGGAAGTTCAGGGCCTCAAACAATTGGTAAAAGGCTGCTATATGTTATAATAAATAAATGTAAATAAAAAAATTAACTAAGAATAAAATATATATATGATTTCTTTAATTTTGGTCATTGATTAATAATTTCATAGAATTATGAAAATAAGATCTACAGAATCATGGGAAAAATCAAATTTATTCATTGATAATTTCGATCATTTAACTGTTATTTTTTAATCTCATTGTGATGTAATAGTATTTTAAAATAACTATATTAACAATATAATGCTATACATATAATATCTCAGTATAGTTTTCTTCAAAGTAAATCAATTCCTGCTTTATTTGTTCATAATCTAATATAAATATAGTATATCTTTTAATATTGTTAACTGGAGCTAATAAAGCATTAGCTGTTTAATCCTCTTTCTATAAGTATAGAATACAATAATTACTGAGTCTTCTTACTAACTATTATATATAAATAATTAACACAAACACTTAATCTTTAACACTGTTCACTGGTTTAAAAATAGCACAATAATCTAGTGTCCTGTTTCACATATTGCTTTGGAGAATATAAAATCTTTTTTAAATTAGATGAAATATAAATTCACACATGTGTTGGTGATAATTAAAGTTGTACACTTGTACCTCAGGTATATCTAATATAGGTATAACATCTGATTGAGGAAGTAGAGGATAGTAGTGATGTTTTAAATAATAAGATATACTCTTTTGCTTGCTATTTCCTTGTCAGGAGAAAAAACACTGCGTATCTCTTAACATTTATATATTCTGAAACCGACTGGTGGTAAGGGATGAATTCACGGAGTAGCTTTTCTACATCCATCAGTTTTGCTACCGTCTGGTGTTACATGACTGTATTCACGGAGTAGCTTTTATGCATCCATGAGTTTTGCTACCGTCTGGTGTTACATGACTGTATTCACGGAGTAGCTTTTATGCATCCATGAGCCTGTTACTGACTGGTGGTAGATGAGTTTGTTCATGCCCCTTTCCTTTCTGACTGTTACTTGCAGTCCCTTGTACTTAGCTTCCTTTTGACGTCAGCGATATGGCCTTTGGTTTCGAAACAGACGTTAAAGCCCTACTAATCAATGAATATTCAGAAAGGTACAGTAAACTTAATAATAATTATCTATGTGAATATTTTCCATATACTGATTCATTATTAATAATATTTTTTATTATGTGAATTATGTTTTTTAACTGCAGGTAGGTATAGTGAATGTACAAGGCCATTTCCTACAACTGTGCAGTGTGCATAGGTATATGAATATGCACATGTCAATTAAACATCATGAACAAAGTGGTATAGAAACCATTGGATGGGGTTTATCTTCACTCTATTCCTATAATAATTTGTCTTGGTAGAATATCAATTACTGATGATATAGGAAACGAAATTTATAAATTCAAAATCTAATCTTATTCTTCAGAAACTAATTTGGTTTAATTGTTCTGTAATTATTATTTTTTTAATATTTCTCTTGGTCACACTACAGATGGTTTAAGTATCAGTTTTCCCAGTTAGAGGACGATGATGAGGTGAAAAAACCCCAGCCATGTTTCTTCTTATACAGGAAGTCCGCCATTGGTAAATTTTGTTTTGATTTTAGTCATATTGGAGATCCTAGTATACATTGTACAGGCAACATTGGAAAAGACAGGGACACTTACAGGACTCGAAAAGTACTAACATTTATCGTCAACTGATCTTTGAACTATCACATTTCACCCACTATCCGAGTACTGCGCGTTACACTACCTACATCTGTACATTACATGATAATTACCTAACTCTATTTCTAAGACACCTAACAAAAGGCGTCTGAGTAGATAACTCTGGCATTCTGTCAATTGCTTATTGATTCTTTGTTAACCAGGCCTTCGTTGAAGCAATTCCTCTAAAACTTATAAGCGCGTATCATTAACATTTATTAGAGGTTTGTTTGTTTGTGTGTGTGCGGCTAGACACATGTATGTATGTACAGAGCGGAGGAGCGATTCAGGGGAAGGGGGTGGGGCAGTAGTTTACGAGATGGGGAAGTAGGGGTTATTCGGGGATGCACCTCATTCGGGGAAGAAAGAAACCCGCTCCTTTATCGAGAACAAGGCCGGCACCTACCAATAACACCAACACTAATATTTGGGCAGAATTTACTGATATTCAGTATGTTGTTCGGTAGAGAAAGATGCATTATAATGTTTTTTTTGTGAAGGTCGGGTCAAATAGTTGCGACCTTTTACTTACTCAGTTTGAGAAGACTCTCGCATCCTCTCTGGCTGAACATTCGAGATTTGTTCTTAGATTTTTCACTTATAATGAAAGATTTAAGTCTGAAAGTTTTTTGAAGAGGTATTGATAGAGGGTAAGATAGATATGTATCTTCATCAATGCAGTCGGAGTGGTGAACTGCAATAGCAAGGATTAGGTTGCCGAGTCTATATTAAATAAATAGAACCTATTTCCCTCGTATTATCGAAATAGCTTTTATGGATATATCAAATTTTTCCGATTGTAATATACCAAATAAAATATTTATGGAACCCAATTAATTTAGTCGTCCTTTCAAAAACTAATAAAGGAACAAATGAGTTTCAAATTATTACATAATATTTGAGAACGCTACCTAATCAAAGCCTTGGCATAATTTTTTTAGCTGATCAGGAATTACTATTAAGTAATCCAAGTAATTTTCGACTTTACTTTTGAATCAATATATGATACAATAGAAGTGAAATAGTAATTCATTATATAATAGAAATAGCTATTTTATCAATAATATATTAATATTGTGAATCACTATATAATTGTGTACTCAGTTTAGGTAGGTATGCAGTCAAATATAACTTGGAGAACATGACTACGTGACATTCCTAGTAAATGTGAATTTCTCTATAAATAGTTTAGATTATGGAGATACCTAAATGAATTCATAAATATATTATATAAACTAGGACACACAATGTATTAATAGAACAAAGTGTTTCTGCAAACAAATACTCGAAAAGCGTTTGAAAATATATATTCTAATTGCTCAGAGAATAATTACTATATGCCTCGTTAATATGTCGGCGCATGCAAGAACAGTAAAATCATTCCTAGAACAAAGGTATCCTCAATTTCCAACGCCATTGCACCAATAAATACTGTGGTTACATTTTCAAGCAGAAGTCAGTCTATCATAACGTTGTTACGAGGCTAATGCCATCAATATATTGGAAGACTAATTAATTAACCCAATTACTTGAGGGTTAATTGATTTGCTGAGCAAATTATGATATGCCTAATATTCGCTACCTAGCTACCTCGTGAAGTGAGTATATTACCACGCTACCTATTTTGATTGATTAGTTTACAAAATAGCAACAATCTGTTATATTCCATTTAAAAGCGTATAACTAATTATTCTTTATTTTACAAAAAGACATTTTGTGCGAATGGAAGTTTCTAGAATACTCATAATATAATTAAGATACAATTTCTAATGCGCAAAAATGATAACCGCTGGCCTTTCTTTTCCCGCCCTTGAGTCTTGAAATAACAATATGTCGTCAGCTTCTATTACTTCACTAGATTGATCATTTACACTATTACCCAAGTACTCATTAATGGTAAGGTTTAACAGCTATCTTTTTATTGTTAAACAGTTAAAGAGGTTATTAATTAGACTGAAGATTGTTTGTATTTGCAGCAGACGGTAAGTTCTTACGCGTGTAAAGGCAGTTGAGTCGACTCCACGAACGCACATGTGTATTGATTTCTTTTAGTTGTCATGTCCGGGGCTTTAGATGTTTCTGCCTCTCACTTATATATTGCCTAAATGACTCCGGCTCTTATTGGATTATTCCTGCCTCCTCGCTTTATGAAGATGTGCGAGTACCTATTTAACTCGAGTGTAGGTATTAAACTATTAACAAAGGGTTAATTCCGTTAACTGCGGAGACTGATTGGAATAATTGATACTTGGATTTATGCATAGATTGTAGATATCAGGTTATTGTTTGGAAAACATATAAGAAAACTATTAATGAAATGTATTCTGATTATCTATTTTGTTTTGTTACTAGTATGTTATTATCAGAAAACTCATTATCATTATTAAGTATTTAATATAATTAAATTAATAAAAAAATACAATAAAATGAAATATCTATCAAGTATTTTGCATTAAACATTACCTAAAATAATAATACGATAATAATCTAGTTCAAATACATATAAAATATCTAAACAAATAATATTTCAATATCAAAACAATCCACTAAACACATGAGTAGTGATAATCTAAGTGTGAAAACACTACACCGACGTATTGATCCCAATTTACCATCATTTAGGGTGGCTCTCTCTCATGTGTTCACATAACAGAAAGGCTGCCTGAAGAATGTACTGGCATGAATAGGTAAGGTATATGAAGTTTCTGCTCAAACTTGCCTGTACTAACTTACATTGTTGTAAAAGGTTCAAATTATGAAGTTTGCCTGGTGATCTTGATATAGAAAAAGATTGAGAACTGCGATATTTGAAACTCTTAGGTTTTAGGGAACATATGAGAGTTTAATATTTTATACAAACTGAACTGTAATTCCTGTTTGACGACATTAACCTTTTACGCCAAATGGTTAAAGATAAATGACTTGTACGATGACGGGCAATAGTAGAGAGATTTTTATCAACCTAGGCATTTAAGAGAGCTGAGCATTGGTAACCACAGTCTAAAAATGTACCACTGTGAGCTACAAGATGCTCAACTTGAAGAAAAACTATGTAATTATTCATCAAACGCATTGTAGTTTATTCAGCTATCCACTGCACTGCTAGCATATTTCACAACGTAACTGCATTATCTATGAACTTAGGCATATCAAACTATAACAGATATTGTGTGATCTGCTACCTTGACTCCCTTTATACTAGACATGTTATCAAATTCATTGCGATGACTTTATTCGTGTGTAATACTAACAACTCTTCAAAAGACTAACCTCTGAGTTTATCAATAATCAGTGTTGTAGTCTCTGTATAATCACACCCTACTTGGCTCTCATTGTAAACGACCCTTGTCAAAGCACGACCATTCACTCACTTATCAGACCCGCGGTCTCGCGCTCTGAGAGACGGTGGTACTTTGTCATCTATTAACTGCTCTTATTCTCAGCTCTCTGAGAGCCGGTGGTACTTTGTCATCTATTAACTGCTCTTATTCTCAGCTCTCTTAGAGACGGTGGTACTTTGTCATCTATTAACTGCTCTTATTCTCAGCTCTGAGAGCCGGTGGTACTTTGTCATCTACTAACTGCTCTTATTCTCAGCTCTGAGAGACGGTGGTACTTTGTCATCTATTAACTGCTCTTATTCTCAGCTCTGAGAGCCGGTGGTACTTTGTCATCTATTAACTGCTCTTATTCTCAGCTCTGAGAGCCGGTGGTACTTTGTCATCTATTAACTGCTCTTATTCTCAGCTCTGAGAGCCGGTGGTACTTTGTCATCTATTAACTGCTCTTATTCTCAGCTCTGAGAGACGGTGGTACTTTGTCATCTATTAACTGCTCTTATTCTCAGCTCTGAGAGCCGGTGGTACTTTGTCATCTATTAACTGCTTTTATTCTCAGCTCTCTCAGAGACGGTGGTACTTTGTCATCTATTAACTGCTCTTATTCTCAGCTCTGAGAGACGGTGGTACTTTGTCATCTATTAACTGCTCTTATTCTCAGCTCTGAGAGCCGGTGGTACTTTGTCATCTATTAACTGCTCTTATTCTCAGCTCTGAGAGACGGTGGTACTTTGTCATCTATTAACTGCTTTTATTCTCAGCTCTGAGAGACGGTGGTACTTTGTCATCTATTAACTGCTCTTATTCTCAGCTCTCTGAGAGACGGTGGTACTTTGTCATCTATTAACTGCTCTTATTCTCAGCTCTCTGAGAGACGGTGGTACTTTGTCATCTATTAACTGCTCTTATTCTCAGCTCTCTGAGAGACGGTGGTACTTTGTCATCTATTAACTGCTCTTATTCTCAGCTCTCTGAGAGACGGTGGTACTTTGTCATCTATTAACTGCTCTTATTCTCAGCTCTCTGAGAGACGGTGGTACTTTGTCATCTATTAACTGCTCTTATTCTCAGCTCTCTGAGAGACGGTGGTACTTTGTCATCTATTAACTGCTCTTATTCTCAGCTCTCTGAGAGACGGTGGTACTTTGTCATCTATTAACTGCTCTTATTCTCAGCTCTGAGAGACGGTGGTACTTTGTCATCTATTAACTGCTCTTATTCTCAGCTCTCTGAGAGACGGTGGTACTTTGTCATCTATTAACTGCTCTTATTCTCAGCTCTGAGAGACGGTGGTACTTTGTCATCTATTAACTGCTCTTATTCTCAGCTCTCTCAGAGACGGTGGTACTTTGTCATCTATTAACTGCTCTTATTCTCAGCTCTGAGAGACGGTGGTACTTTGTCATCTATTAACTGCTCTTATTCTCAGCTCTCTGAGAGACGGTGGTACTTTGTCATCTATTAACTGCTCTTATTCTCAGCTCTCTCAGAGACGGTGGTACTTTGTCATCTATTAACTGCTCTTATTCTCAGCTCTGAGAGACGGTGGTACTTTGTCATCTATTAACTGCTCTTATTCTCAGCTCTGAGAGACGGTGGTACTTTGTCATCTATTAACTGCTCTTATTCTCAGCTCTCTGAGAGACGGTGGTACTTTGTCATCTATTAACTGCTCTTATTCTCAGCTCTGAGAGACGGTGGTACTTTGTCATCTATTAACTGCTCTTATTCTCAGCTCTCTGAGAGACGGTGGTACTTTGTCATCTATTAACTGCTCTTATTCTCAGCTCTCTCAGAGACGGTGGTACTTTGTCATCTATTAACTGCTCTTATTCTCAGCTCTGAGAGACGGTGGTACTTTGTCATCTATTAACTGCTCTTATTCTCAGCTCTGAGAGACGGTGGTACTTTGTCATCTATTAACTGCTCTTATTCTCAGCTCTCTGAGAGACGGTGGTACTTTGTCATCTATTAACTGCTCTTATTCTCAGCTCTCTGAGAGACGGTGGTACTTTGTCATCTATTAACTGCTCTTATTCTCAGCTCTCTCAGAGACGGTGGTACTTTGTCATCTATTAACTGCTCATATTTCGATTTTTCTGTAATATTTGTTAATATGTATCGATACTATCACTATATTTAATGGGTGATTTTTTATTTTAAAATTATTTTCCTTCACACTTTGTTTTGAAGTTGAAAAAGGTGTTTTAAATAAAAAAAAACAGGTAGTTTGACCTATCTATTTTAAAAAACTGATAAAAACATTTTATTAAAGGTATCGTTAATTCATTGTACAATAAATCCTTTCATTAAGAATTATGTTATCATCGCTCTACTTGAAAATCATCATCATAATAATTTTTAATATTTAAATTTAATATTGTTTTTTTACAAAATATATTATAAAATATTTCGAACCAAAAACTTCACAAAATAATATGCGCCACTTATAAACAGTATATTATATAACTGACATAATTAATTACTTTAACTTATAATTTTTCAATTAACTCAATTCTAATTAAGCGTATCTCTAATATTCCGCTACCCAATTAATTATTTCAGTGTCAGTAAACACTGCATCTGGTTAATTCTCCATCTGAACAATGCACTTTTCATAATTCTTAAATGCTAATTTATGGCATTCCTTTCGAATGGGCAAAATAGCATTTCACCGACAGTCACAATAGGTCAGATGACTGATCTAATCCGTGCTAAGTATGCATTAATAATTCTCTCAGGAAATATCAATGCTATGATGTCTCGTAAAATACCTACAATATGACCACAATATCTCCCTATACCGGATAATTGCATTTAACTGTATACATGTGTTATTAGGTCAAATACTTCATGTTAATCTAATATTAAACTGAATTTAGATTAAAGATGTATGAAAATTAGCAATGAGTGTTGTATTTGTGCTAAAAGAATGAGTGAATGTGTTTCCGCTGTAACGAGGAGTCGCTTTATGGGTGCTTTTCCACTACTTTTACACCAACCGTGGCTCGTGCTATCAAAATCACCCCGTCCACACAAATCCCTTCATCTTGTCATCAAAATCACAAGAATTTGAACACCTTATGATCTTCTAATTTGATTCAAATGAGGTTTAATTTTCCATATGAATATGCATCACACTCTCATAAGAGTGTATTTACCTAACAAAGCATTCTGTAAACCCTGTCAAAACTAGTGAATGTAACAATATAATGGCGATATTTGTTAGCAGAGATTATGTCCTTCCGTGAACGCGGACTGACATGAACAGCTCACACCAGATGCGAGACGCCAATACATGTACACACACACATACGCACTCACATGCACCACCCATCGAACTCAGATGGAATTGGAGACTTGTTTCCTCTCTAAATGTCCATTTATGTAAATTACATAATCATTCAATTATGCAAATGTTATTTATATACTTATTTTGACAGATTTCTAGAAGAATATAAATACAAAAGGCTACTTTATAAGAGTAAAGTAACAATTAATATGGTTGTAACTGAGCTGTTATCAAACAACTGTGTGATCCGGTATGTATTAACTTATTTGATTGCTCCAATACACCTCCCAATCTAATTCTATTAGGCGCTTTTATTCAGCTTATTTTGATGAGATTTTCGGGGAGAGTTGAGATGAGCAGATGAGGTGAATTTACAAACTTGTTTTAAATGAATTAGATTAAAGTGATCTGGTTGTTATTCATTTTTATAATAAATAAAACTGCATAGGTAGCAATTGCTGCCGCATCTTGATTTGTTAAATTGATACAGCTAGGGTAAGTTACGTTTTATCGGTTGGTTTCACATCTTCGGTCATATAAGAAAGGTATATAATAATAATAATTTTAATTGGTATCCATGGCACCTGCAGGTATCATGGCTACCAATAAAAATTAAATAATTATTATTATATCCTTTTTTCTTATATGACCTATAATTCCTAACTTACACTACAGATAACTTTAATTTTGCATAGCCTTTTCATCTATGTTCTAATAGTTAAGTAAAGAAGTAGAGTTAGCATACCTACTTCTCTAGGTAGGTATCATGTTTCAGGCCTCTCTGTTAAACTCACTGACTTACAAGCTTATTGCGGACTACTGGGATTTGTTTATTCACTTCATCTATGAACACTTTCTAACTATCACAGTGGTAGAGTTTTTAGTTGGTAATGTAAAGTTTACCGTTGATTTAATTAAAAAAAATTTCAGTCATTAATATTAAAATAACTTGATTTTATCAATAAAATCCAAAGGATATTTTTTTAATGATTAGATTAATTCACTTTAAAGTATATCAGTGAACTTACAAAGCTTCTAGAAGCATCAGTACATCTCTGTAGTATTATTCTAAGCTAACTTTGGTTAATAATAACCCTAGTTATTGGAGGCAGGTGTGGACAGATACTCTGTACCATTGGTAATGTGTATGTCACCACCCCTACACACCAAATGCTAAACCTACACATCCTAAAGTAACATGCCTTTGCTATAGTACTTTACAATCGGTAACGTAAGCAGAGCATCTTGTACTTTAATCATGTGCTTTTTATACTTGTACTTTAATCATATGCTTTTTAATACTTGTACTTTAATCATGTGTTTTACAAGACTCTTGTACTTTAATCATGTGTTTTACAAGACTCTTGTACTTTAATCATATGTTTTACAAGACTTTTGTACTTTAATCATTTTCACTCATTAAATTCTTGTACTTTAATAATCATTTTTATAATAATTTGGTTTCCATTTATTCGTTTTTGACTAAATCTCATATTTTATTTTAATTTGATAAAAAAGGCATACATTTCCAAATAAAGTTTGTCTATAATGATTAGCAATTAAAGGTAACTAGTTAAGTTACTGCAATATTTGTTAAGATCTTCCTCGACATCGAAAAGCTGCCGTTACTCTGACCTAATTAACAAGATTCCTCTTGCTATTACACTAATTCACCTTACATGTCAATTTTCTTACAGGTTTCCTCATAGCAAAAAATAGACTGTAGCGGTGTATGCACCTAGTTCATACCTACCTACCTAGGTACGCACCATCCGACTAGAAAGTTCTAACCTAGTATCTTAATACCTAGTAGCATTAGAAGATAATGTTGCCAGGTTAAGCTCTATTTGCGTCAAGGTTGTGCCACTGTTTACTTTGAACAACTAATGTTCGTACTTCTTCATGTACCACCTTAGTCAAATGAAAGTAAGTCACAGAGTACGGTTAGTCAGTTCGTCTCTTAAAATTACGTAATTTGGATGATTCAGACTTCCATCGAATAGATTACGTAAACATAACGTAATCTACTTCTCAGTAGAAATTAAGATAAACTGTTTAATGTTGATACTACAGTATTACTCATCTATGATAAAATCCTGTGTAGTGAATGTAGTGTCCTGAGTAAGGAAGTAGCCTCTATAGTGAACAAATTTTCAGTCAGTTTTATAAATCTGATGGCCATTTTATAGGAGACTAAAGAAAAAATTTCACATGCTACATCCCTAAATCTCAAGATTTACTTGATTTTCCATGGTATGTAGCATCATAGTTTATAAAATGCTACAGTTCTCACTATAGCATGTGTTCTCTCCTGTCGTGAGTCTGTAGGTGCTATGACCGAGTTTACGCAAAGAAATCTTTCCAAGTCTCACCACTGCATTGTACCGCCTTCAGTCGCTAGAGAGCATCTGCTGTGAGAAATTCTACATCTACCGTGACGTCACCTCTGCCAAGTAAGGTTGTTACGAATTATCGGTCAGTTTCACATCTTCGGTCATATATGAAAAACAATATAATAATTATTATTTTATTTTTATTTCTTGGTATCAATGATATATGCAGGAAGGTATCATGGATACCAATTGAAACAAAAGTGTAGGTATCATGGATACCAAAATAAAAATGAAATAATATTTTATATATTTTTTCTTATATGAGCGAAGATGCGAAACCGACCGATAATTCGTAACTTACCCTATATCACTTATTTCTTTGTCCCTGAAATACTCTAAACTTCAAATAGAAATTATGCGTCTGTTGCCAAAAACCAAAATACGAGTTTTTATCAAGCGAAAAATGTCCAATTATTGTTATTTTCAATAATTAATTATTATTACTATATTCATAAGTCGGTAACTATATTGTTTTATATTTCTATTATTAAGGAAAAATATATTCAATTTCCGTTCAAAATCAGTTATTTAATACCGGAAAACTTGTGTTGCTGCGTATATTAATATAGGTATATTTAATTCGTAAATCAATATATTATATATTGAGGTATATTTTCTATACCACTTTAATTCGTAAATGAACATATTATATATTGATGATGTCTCGTAAATATGATTTATACTGAACGGCTTTCCTTATTCTCAACAAGTTATTTAAACTCAACGTTAAATAACTTGTTGAGAATATTGATAGTACGTTTGATATAAATAGCAGTGTAATGCATGCACTAAGGTATATGTTTACACTATTTAATTAATCTTAAACCTATTTAGAAGTACTTCGAGAGAGAATATGTACTTGCAATGAAAAGTTCTATGCTACATTTTAAATACTGTACTGAGAACATGTGATCTAACTTAGTGATTTTTTTATAAGAAATAGAAAAAATAACAAACTATTTATTTAATTCCCCCCCCCCCCCCATTAAAACAATTCAAATGACACCTCAAAAGTAGGGTAAGTTACGAATTATTGGACAGTACTTCTTCAGTCATATAAGAAACAAAAATTATTAAACTGGTTATTTTAAATATTAAATTAATTTTCCTATATGACCGAAGATATGAAACCGTACAATAATTCGTAAGGTACCCATAAGAGAGTAGCTGTTTATTATTTTGATATATTTCCTTATTTTGATGGTTTAGAAATATATTAGATTGAAATACTTTCACCTCATATATAGCATCTTAATTTAAGAATTAAATGGTGGTTAGTTATATCAGTAGGGTTGTGACAATATGCTTTTTAAATCATAGATCCCGAAAATACTATAGACGGAGAGAATTAAAGAGTATTGAATGGTTTTACACCAGCGGTATATAGTATTCGATACCATTTCATCTGTGATATTATTGAGATCTATGATTTATAAAGCATATTGTCACAACCCTAATGGAACCAATCTTACCTTTAGAAATGATTAAGACATCATGATCTATGATAACAGTTTGACACTGTCCTAGTACTTCGACATAAACTCACACTATCACTTTTCCTCCATTGGTCTATTTTAGAGTTGATGATGTTTTCAATGACAGCAATAGAAGATATCTGTGTTATGGGCACAACTCGGACTGATCCTCAGCATCCTGATTTATCTCTCTGTAGTAATCTCCCTAATGCTATCTTGGGAACTAGGGAAACTTACGAATTATCGCTTGATTTCACTTCTTCGGTCATTTAAGATATAACGGTATAATAATAATTAGGTAATTTTTATATTTATTGGTATCCATGATATCTGCAACTCGTTATTTTTGTACGAGTTTTTCTTATATGTTACCAATAAAAACAACGAGTTTTAAATAAATAAAATTAAATAAATAACATTATTATATAGTTTTATATTATATAGTTTTATATTATTATATAGTTTTATATTATTATATTGTTTTATATTATATAGTTTTATATTATATAGTTTAACATTATTATATAGTTTTATATTATTATATTGTTTTATGTTATATAGTTTTATATTATATAGTTTAACATTATTATATAGTTTTATATTATATAGCTTAACAATATTATATAGAAACCTACCGATAATTCTGTTTCTTTTATGAAATTTATAGGAAACTTCGTGGAACTATTAATCAGAAGTATCTAAAAGCTTTATTAGTTCGATTACTGAGAGTGTGTTGTGGTATTCTTTACTAAATAATATAAGCGAAGTGTTGGCATGTATGTACGACTCCAAACTGCAGTGGAAAATGCACCCGTCACTTCCTCCGCGAGAAACAGTTACTATTATTTTGAGTAGATTTTGCTTTAACGGAGAGCAGTTCTTACCGTTAGCTGCGTGTGAAAACACTAATCATTGGCAAGATGAATGTGATGATATTCACATTCATGCGATTTATTGCATGCTAACCATTTAGTCGGTTTGTAGAATTATTTGATTTTGTAGCAATACGCTTTAGAACCATTTATGTTATCTCTCTATACAGTTTCAGTTTTATAATTATTTGAGTGTATGATGAAAATAAAGTTTGAACTATAGGTGCGTGATGGTTTAACAGGAAAATGTTATAATTTGTCATTGATTTTCTTAGACTTTCATATTTGTATCAGACATCATTGCACATATTTCAATTACACATTCTCTATGTACTCCTATTTCTATATCATAAAAGTATACTACTTGACTAAATATATTATCTAGTTTATAATTATATAAAGTGTTTGTGTTAAACAGTGAAGGTTTATCTATGGCAGTGTTGGTAAGATTTTACCACCGTTTTCTTCCTAGTGGTGATCACCATCGTCACCTCTCATGGTGGTGATGTGAGGTACTACCACACACACAATGCGTACCAGTACTTTAGTGCACGATGGTACACTGCTTTCACTCGTCTGAATAAAGTTACTGGTGCATTTTACTTAATCTACTCTGAAATTATCTGCATGTGATGTTATATCATTATTGTGTTGATAGTAATTGTCATTGCGATTGAATGTACACATAGGGTAAGTTGTGAGTTATAGAATAATGCCACATTTTCGATCATATATGAAAAAAGTATATTTTTGACATTTTAACTGAAGTATTGATAATGGAAAATTTGAAGTTAAAAGTTAGGTATGTAACTAATGACTACTTAAATATATCGAATAAGTTTTAAATGTATTGAATTGTTTCTTACTAGCATTCTAAGCTTAAGAAAATTAAAAAAATGATATTTTGAACATTATTTTTAAAGAGTGAGAGAAGAGATACATATCAGTTACTGCCTGTTATACCTATTGCCCTGTAACAGTACAGTGTACTGTTACAGAGTACTGTTACAGAGTACTGTTACAGTGTACTGTTACAGTGTACTGTTGCAGTGTACTGTTACAGTGTACTGTTACAGTGTACTGCTACAGTGTACTGTTACAGTGTACTGTTACAGTGTACTGTTGCAGTGTACTGCTACAGTGTACTGTTACAGTGTACTGTTACAGTGTACTGTTGCAGTGTACTGTTGCAGTGTACTGTTACAGTGTACTGTTACAGTGTACTGCTACAGTGTACTGTTACAGTGTACTGCTACAGTGTACTGTTGCAGTGTACTGTTGCAGTGTACTGTTACAGTGTACTGTTACAGTGTACTGTTACAGTGTACTGTTACAGTGTACTGCTACAGTGTACTGTTACAGTGTACTGTTACAGTGTACTGTTGCAGTGTACTGCTACAGTGTACTGTTACAGTGTACTGTTACAGTGTACTGTTACAGTGTACTGTTACAGTGTACTGTTACAGTGTACTGTTACAGTGTACTGCTACAGTGTACTGTTACAGTGTACTGCTACAATGTGCTGCTACTCCCTGTTTATACCTATTGCCCTACTGTTCGTATGTCCGGGTTGTCGTCTTCTTCTTTTTTTCTCTAACTTTCCAGGCTGTTGGTCCCTCCCCCTGTACACACTTCACTATCTACCAAGACTTATTATTGTACTAAGATGTATCGACTACACTGTGGTAATTAATTCGCACAATCAACTATCATTTAACAAGAATAATAGCTTTGTCATTTCTAAATAATATTCTTTATAACTAAACCTTTCTCTGAGTGATATGGGATATAATTAAATATTATATTCTAATATTAGTGAAGGTATCGGCCTATAGGGTAAGTATTTAAATAAAATAATCATTAAATAGTTTTAATGTGAAACTGACCGATAATTCGTAACTTCCCCTCTCTATTCCTCTGACACTAGTCTTCCAAACTAGTTCTAGTTGCCTTGTGAAGGTTTACTGGTATCTGCAACATAACTAATTTGACATAGATTTCTCCATAGGATGAAATTCTATGTCGTTTTTATGTGGCACAAGCAAGCCTCTATACTCTATAGTCTATATAGTGGATGTGTATTAGGGTGGGCCAAAAAATAATGTTTTGGATTTTACTTATGGAATAGTGATATAAAGTTGATATGACAAGTAAAGGTACGTGTACTGAAATTTGAGTGAATTCTGACATGATTAACAGTTGCCCCCACGCGATTCAAATTTCAGAAAAGTAAGGTTTTTGGTGATTTTTACTATATTTTGGCAAAAAACTCATAAACTCTGATTTATTATCATTTAGAATAGGAAGATAGCTTGAGAAGAGCTTTTTTTTTGTGTCTGTGCCGGAAAATCAGACAGGTACGACAATGTTTACAGTTTCCTCCACCCCTCCAAATTGTTCGAATTTAGGCACCGATGGAGACTGTAGTCAGTGTAGTGATCCACACTTATGAAGGTCTGGTGCTCAATGAAGAACATAATGAAGAGTATTATATGCAACAAATTGATAAAAAAAACAATAATAATTGATTAATAAACCAACATTTCAATATTTGGTACACTTGGTAATTCAAAAAAAGTTGACAAAGCAAATTGCATGTGTTATTACTTAATTGCTAAAATTCGAGTAAATTCGAAATTATTGCAATACGAAAATATTAATAAATTCTTTTATAAAATGAAATCAATACAATTCACTAGGTTATTTTGATAATCAAATTACTTCTATTTTATCACAATAACAGCATGATTGCTCTAAAAGCAAAATTTTAAGTGAAATATTGTAATAGTAATATATTTCACAAAAAGGGCTCGGGGCAACTCAAACATATCCAGAAATGGCATGGAAATTGGCATGCAATGTTCTTTTATAACGTACCAACTTATTATAACTATTCCATATGGAGATTCTGAAGTTTGCCTGGAACCCCAATTTTTTGGCCCACCCTAGTGTGTATGATTATTAGAATAATCTAATGATTATTAGAATAATCTAATGGTTATTAGAATAATCTAATGGTTAATAGAATAATCTAATGATTATTAGAATAATCTAATGATTATTAGAATAATCTAATGATTATTAGAATAATCTAATGGTTATTAGAATAATCTAATGATTATTAGAATAATCTAATGATTATTAGAATAATCTAATGGTTATTAGAATAATCTAATGGTTATTAGAATAATCTAATGGTTATTAGAATAATCTAATGGCTATTAAAATAATCTAATGATTATTCTATTGTGACTAATTGATTTGAAGTAGTCACCTGTGATATATAGTCATTTGAATGAACAAGTAACTTCCTTAGCAACTACCAGGTAAAGATCTATCAAGTGAGAGATGTAGTAATTCCATCTAAAAGATTACCTACAAAATAAACAGAAACTTGATCTAATAATTTAAATTGAATTATATTTTATTTTAATACTATTTACATATTTCAGTAAAATTGAACTTGAACTGGAAATGAAACAATTGTAGAATTAGCACCGTTATATTTGCTACAGAATGTGATATACTGGTACAGTGCCTGTTGCTGAATCTATATTACATTCAAATGCAAGTACATAGTATTGATACATATACCTGTTTCCTTATAGCGGCCTAAATAATGTTGGGAGATTCTTGAGATTTCGTGATTTTCTAAGTTTCAAATTCGTGCATGTTTTAAGATTAACTTCGTTGAATAATTCTCACTAGTTAATGAGTTATGAGTATTTAAAATGGAACTGAAATTTCCAGGTACTATTTGGGTTAGGCTATTAGGCGAATCAGAAGGGGGTGTTCTTTTCTGCTTCTTTCTGCATTTTTAATCATCTGGATAGGGCTAGGGTTATGCTCTTCAACTACGAGGTCTCAGATTTTGTGTTAGGCAGACTCGTAGGCATCATTTACTATCACCTCTTCATTTTCCTCTTCCATCCGTGAGTCCAGCCACCGGTGCTTTTGTCCCTTTTCATCACGATCCTTGGTAAGTGACTTCATTCCCGGAGTAGCTTTTCTGCATGAAATAAGATGACTTATTTCATGGAACCTCTTTCCTTTCTAACTGATTCTTCAAGTTCCTTGTATTTAATTTCCTATCGTAGTTCACTATATGGCCTTTGTTTTCGAAACAGACGTTATACCCCTAATGGATAAAATATCCCATCGTTTCAAAACATGTTAATGGTACAGTTGTGACATGTGAAAAGTATATTTGAAGAGAGCAAAACTAGAAATAAATAGAATAAACTATACTATCATTATCGCAATATTGTTATTGATGCAATTAAATTTTGTTCCTGTGTTTATCTTGTTGTCTCATTATCACAATTAATCTTCTCCTTCACTAATTTTGATCTGAATAGATATAATCTTTTACTGAACCACCTGCAATATGATTTAATGTAACTTACTCTTTATTTTGCAGTGACTTTGACATTGTAAATGCATTTGACGATCATTACTTATTCTGTATCTCATTAAGTAATTGAAGCTGCTATCAGCTTTATATCAGAGTCTGTTTGTTATAACAGACACTGTTTGTTATAACAAACAGTGTCTGATATAACAGACACTGTATGTTATATAAGACACTGTCTGTTATATCAGACATTGTATCTTCTATCAGACACTGCCTGATATAACAGAAACTGTCTGTTATATCAGGCAGTGTCTGGTACATATAGCACACATGCAATGTATGTTATATCAGTGCTATAGTCGTGTAATGCAGTATATTATTATATAGCACACACCAAACGGGTTGAGGCTGAAGGACATTGATTGGTACACATGTCTCTATGTGTCTACTTCACCCAATGAGTATTAGAGGAATAGAGAATTATTTTATTTCTATGCATTATTACATACATGTAAAATTGGCAAAATATACATAATTTTTGTTTGATTGGAAAATTGGAAATCAAAATGTTTCATCCTATGGTAAAAAGGAACTCCCTTTCATAATTATCTGATTATTTTATTCAATTTGCTTACAGTTTTGTTCAAATTATTGAATTGGGTAAAAGTTTTGTTCAATACCTAGCTGTTCTACCACTAGGAGTAAGTGGCTTATTACTCGCACTCCCCGTCCTCTTAATAGATCAAAATGTTTTTTCTTATCGAAAGGGGAAGGAAGTGACACTGTTATTTGAGCTACCATTCGAAACTTTCTCAATTACGACTCAAAGCTAAAAGTCGCTGAGGTTGAAATCCAAGAGGAGAACAGTTGCACGTCTTTGGAATAAAATACATCTTGGACATAACCTGCATTGTAGCAGAAAGGGGAACTAAAATCACCCGTTTGTTACACTATGTAGCAAAGTTTACTCTGGAATGTACTGAGTTGTTGATTTCAATGAAATATCAATAAAGTACAGCATCAGAAGTTCATAACTTGTCTCCCTTGTAGTTAATTTCCTCTTGATGTCAGCGATATCCACGGTCAATGATATGGCCCAAGCAGACGTTAAACCCCTACTAAAATAATAACTTTTCACTGGTCTGAAAACTGTTACTGAAAATTGGTTCTTGAATACAGGAGTTTTGCATGTGAAGGGTCGAATCTGGTGTAACTTTATTCTGTGTGGTTTGTAAGCTCACCAAGAACGAAATTCTTCACCAATTACAGCTCCTCTGTTTGAAAAATGGATTGGGCGGTTTTAAGATTTCGTTTCTATTGATGCTCATCAATCAATTTTAATAAAAAACTTAAATTCTACATTTTCAACAACTACTATTTTGAGTAACAAGAATTTTATTTGATGAGTTCCAAACTTTAAAATAGGTCATTAAACTGATTTCATTTGACACTGCCGAATAAGATTGCATGGTCTACCCATCAATTAGGACATGTTTCAGAGATATGGAGTAGGATTCTGTCCTCCAGAATACAGTCCTGTACGTGAAACATCGTAACCACAGCCCTGTTGTTCCACACACCCGCAGTGTAATGGTCTGGACTTGGAGTGTTGGTCTACCGTACTGAGGTCTAGAGTTCGATTCCCAATAAGGAATCGAATTCTTCATCTTTATAGTAAGTTATTTTGTAGTATGTTATATGGAGTAATATGTTCTTTTATCTTACCAATTTAATTTTTTTTATCAGTTTTTAATAGTTTGTTACTATATGCTGACCAATAGGAAAAAATGGATTTATTTTTCGAATAGTATACCATACAATATAATGTCCTTTTAGAAAGTGTTCAGAGTATTTTATATCATGTCCTTATCCCTATAGTTCACATAGGGATATGAATGTTGTTCAAACAACAAAGAAATCAAACCTACTTTGCCACTGATTTATAGTGTTTGAGATAACTATTTGTTTATATTTTTCCCTATGATGAATATATAGTTTACATTGTGAAGGTATTGTGTTAAATAAGTATGTAAAACTATTGCCATACTTCCCCATCGAAATAACGGGTTTCTCCACTATTATTACTTATATCTATATGTTATATCTATAAATTGAATTATCAACTTTTTAACGAACCTGTTATTTCTAGATTATTATTCAACTATATTCTAGTTTTGAATTATTAAAGTTCAATAATGGTGACAATCTTTAAATTATTTTCAATTGGTTGATGTTTTTGAAAGTTCATTTTAGTCACACATATAATTTTCATTTCAGATTGTAAATTGTTTTTAATTGAATTAAAGATAGATTAGCTATCGCACTAAAGCTACAGCATATTATTTTATTATTTGTTCTCTATTTTCCAATTGGGCAGACACAAACAAATATATCTACTCTTGATTGCGCTTCATTACTCTAGGGAAATTAGTCGAATTATTCAGTCTGTACTCTAATTTTCTATAAGATGACGTCAGCTCAATTAAAATGTCTCACCAGGTTCTACTTTCAACATTGTCCTTTATTCATTTATTTTTCGTTTATTCAACATTTTATTTTTCATTTAATTAAATTTGATCGTTTATTTGCTTATTGTTCTTTCTGTGTTATGTTTTCTGCAGCGTAACTATTCTTTGAAATCTCCATTAGCTTAACAGTTGCGACTGAAATGATTGTAATTCGAGGCGATAAAATCTATGCTAATGATGCAGAGGGAACTAACTAACGTTACTTTCACCTATCGGACAGACAGGTAGTTAAAGAGCAAAGGCTTTCCCTTCTCTTGTTTCTACAAAAGAAACTCCCTAGTGCATTTCCACGCTAATCTTAGTTTGTTAATATTCATTCGTTGGTTATGCTTTTTTCGTAGATTAAAATTTTCATCCCATTCCTTAAACGTGGCATTGTGATTTGTGTGCTGCACAGGTATCTGTTGTCTCATTCGCTTATTAAAAGTACTCTTAACATTAAAACGTCCAAAGAATTCGTGAGAAATACACTAACCTTGAGGACTGGTACAATAAGCAGCCACGATATAACAAACCAGTAAAATATATGTTTGACAACGATACACAGGTACTAGTAAATCTTCCACCAACCGCATACTGTGTTGAAAGCAGTCAATCTCTACCTAACCACTTTGCTAGCTGGTAACTAACTAAATTCTCAAAGCAGTTAACTAATTCTCAAAGGAAAATCGTCTGCACACAGAATAATCAAAATGGATTTACAATTCTTAGTGCATAGAGAAAGTAAATTCTAACAGCTAATTTCATTAGCGTCAAAGCAGAAACTAAGTGCTAGAGGTAAAATAATGTTAGAGGAGATGTACAACCATGTTTTCATTTGATTCGATGAGAACATACTCACTGTGGAGGCAGTTGACTAATTGTCGTATTTAATTCATGCTGCATGTGCTGGTGTAACAATCGTCGCTTTTTTCATCATCGAGGAGATCTCCAGAGTGAATCAGTTAGTGATTATCACTATTATTCATTCAAAAAGACATGACCTAAATACCCAAAATATATTTCTGAATAAAAAAATCTTGATAGCTGCAAGTGAATTATTGATTTTCCTGACTACACATTCTACACTTGGCGATACATTTGCTAAGAAAAAGCTCAATGATTCCATGGTTGAAGCTAGATCCACCGTTGGGGCTGTGAGTAACCATAAACGATAGAAATAACACGCTATTTGACTCTAAAAACTTCCCTTTGAAAGATTCTGAATCGCCAGCGTTATTCGCTGCTGGAATCCCAAAGACTACCTTTGATTGTTCATGGAGTCAACAAAGAGTTTTCCTATGTTTTACATGATTGAGGAGACTGTGCTGCATTATACTCCTGCCGTTTTGAAAGAAATTGGCCAAAAGTGCAAGAATAACCTTGAGCTGAGTATGTCTTCAGGTCGTTTATGGCTCTGGGACCTGATCCTGCTACCATTGGTGCAAATACACATGTATGAATACATGTATTCCCAAATTAGAATGAAAAACGGTATTAGAGGCTGGTCCCTTACCATCACCTTTGTCTAGTCTAGGAGTTTTAAGCACTGAAAACAGTCATGCTCAGTGTAAATATCGTCTTTCAAACTCATTCATTGTTTCTTGCCTATGGTATGGCGCTCAGTCCTAAATACTAGATTCACCTAATCCCTTGCCGTCCTCCGACCCATTCTTAAAGCACTGCCCACCCTCAGGCCCTTTGGTATCTCATTCAACCACACTCCAGTTTCCTTAAAAGCTGCGGATAGCAGTCGTCCACCACGCTACCTGTTCAGCTCTAGCCAATAGACTCTCCATTATCTAATGAGCTTGTGGTGTGTGCCTCTTTGTTTTAGACTGTTCTTTTAGACTGTTTCGGGCAGATCATCCCGTAATCCATGTCTCCACTTTCACACTACATTTAAAGCTCTTTAGTCTCAGTATCAGCTCTCGCTGTAATGTTTTTGTTAAATACTGTTATACACTACGTTTCACGTGTTCGGGCATATATGTTTTTTTTGTGTGATGAAATAGGTTTAACTTGATAGTTATAGTCTTGGATATTCTAGGAAATATTCTTCTACATTGTGAATAAATTTAAAAATGATTCGAAAAATATTTTGGATTTTACAGCCGTTTTACTAATAGTTACCCATTTTCAGTGTACCACGGTCTTTTGTATCACAATTAAAATGCATGGATAGATGGAAAAAAATGTATTGTAAAAATGATAATGAAGTTCAAGGGTATTTATTTTACACAACAATATTATTTCAATTAAAGATGACAAATCCAACGGAAAACTGCAAAATTGTCCAAAACCTTCAATTTTAAGTTAATATCCAGTTTGGTTTACCCTCTCTTCCACCACTTTCAATAGACGCTTATCTGTCGAATCTGTCGATTTCTGAATTGTATCAGACGTTATCATCTTACAGGAGTCTTCATTTTCTTTCCAGAGTTACTTTTCGACACGAAAACAGACGTCCTCCCACATACACATTCTGCTTCAGGATGGATTTAAGAATTTCAATTGTGTTTAAATCTAGAGATAGACATGGACCATACCATTAGATTGTCATCGACGAACTTATTCCTCCTCAGGAAATTCACAGCTGCCTGTTGTCATGCATGAAAATGACCTTCCACATTTTTTGAACGCAGCAGGTTTCCTTTTCAGCCAATGAACAAATTCCAAATGATCCCTTCCCAAAACATCTTCACTCTCATGTTGACATCGAATTCCTTGGCAATGTGGTGAGGATTGAGGGAGCCAAGTCTTAGCCGAACCGTCAGGGCGGTCAGAAGTGTCACACATATCGTCTGTGATGAGTATTGTTTGGAAATCAGACTTAAGATACTTCTCAGCCCAAAGTAACCTTAATTTCTTATGTTCATCGTTGAGTGAGGTCTGGTAACTGGTGAAACGAGAGGTAGTGCGTTTTAGTTTTCTACAGCGGGTTGTTTTTCTTCAGGGTATCGTTAATAAACTCCTTCATCGTACGTGGGTCACGGACAAAATTGTCTTGAATATTTTTAATACATAGTCTCTCATCAAGCATTGATGCTATGTTAGCCATTTCAGTCTAAGAAAGACAAGGACGGCAAGTCTTTTTTATTAGTCGGCGTAAAAAGTCTGCACAAGGACTAGGCACCGTGTAAAAACGGAAAAATGACACATTTTGAGTATTAAAAAAACGGATCTTTTTCAAAAATTATTCTCTTATTTACTGACAAATTCGAATCAAAATATCAAATTTAACAAATTTTATCGCCAAAAATTATCCATCTGCCCAAAAACCATGAAACGTAGTATACAATTATAAATGTATAGAAAATTAAATTAAATTACCATATTATATTTGTAATGCCAATGAAATTTGGGTGGATAGGTTTAGAGAAGAGAGTACCATAGACATAGAGGGAACAAATGAAAGATCTGATTGAGAGGCTTGTGTTTGATGCCTTTGAGGTTTGGTTGAGATAAATAAACTTCACGATTATACTACTAGGCATGACTTACTAGTTTAAATAAGGAACATTTCTATTTATATTACTGACGATGCGACCTATAGGAAGAAAAAACGTGTTGTGGGTAGGTTTGTGATTGAATAATCACTGATTATTTACCTCTCTTACCAGTGATTATTTACCTCTTTTACCAGTGATTATTTACCTCTCTTACCAGTGATTATTTACCTCTCTTACCAGTGATTATTTACCTCTCTTACCAGTGATTATTTACCTCTCTTACCAGTGATTATTTACCTCTCTTACCAGTGATTATTTACCTCTCTTACCAGTGATTATTTACCTCTCTTACCAGTGATTATTTACCTCTCTTACCAGTGATTATTTACCTCTCTTACCAGTGATTATTTACTTCTCTTACCAGTGATTATTTACCTCTCTTACCAGTGATTATTTACTTCTCTTACCAGTGATTATTTACCTCTCTTACCAGTGATTATTTACCTCTCTTACCAGTGATTATTTACCTCTCTTACCAGTGATTATTTACCTCTCTTACCAGTGATTATTTACCTCTCTTACCAGTGATTATTTACCTCTCTTACCAGTGATTATTTACCTCTCTTACCAGTGATTATTTACCTCTCTTACCAGTGATTATTTACCTCTCTTACCAGTGATTATTTACCTCTCTTACCAGTGATTATTTACTTCTCTTACCAGTGATTATTTACCTCTCTTACCAGTGATTATTTACTTCTCTTACCAGTGATTATTTACCTCTCTTACCAGTGATTATTTACCTCTCTTACCAGTGATTATTTACCTCTCTTACCAGTGATTATTTACCTCTCTTACCAGTGATTATTTACCTCTCTTACCAGTGATTATTTACTTCTCTTACCAGTGATTATTTACCTCTCTTACCAGTGATTATTTACCTCTCTTACCAGTGATTATTTACCTCTCTTACCAGTGATTATTTACTTCTCTTACCAGTGATTATTTACCTCTCTTACCAGTGATTATTTACCTCTCTTACCAGTGATTATTTACCTCTCTTACCAGTGATTATTTACCTCTCTTACCAGTGATTATTTACCTCTCTTACCAGTGATTATTTACTTCTCTTACCAGTGATTATTTACCTCTCTTACCAGTGATTATTTACTTCTCTTACCAGTGATTATTTACCTCTCTTACCAGTGATTATTTACCTCTCTTACCAGTGATTATTTACCTCTCTTACCAGTGATTATTTACCTCTCTTACCAGTGATTATTTACCTCTCTTACCAGTGATTATTTACTTCTCTTACCAGTGATTATTTACCTCTCTTACCAGTGATTATTTACCTCTCTTACCAGTGATTATTTACCTCTCTTACCAGTGATTATTTACTTCTCTTACCAGTGATTATTTACCTCTCTTACCAGTGATTATTTACCTCTCTTACCAGTGATTATTTACCTCTCTTATTAGTGATTATTTACCTCTCTTACCAGTGATTATTTACTTCTCTTACCAGTGATTATTTACCTCTCTTACCAGTGATTATTTACATCTCTTACCAGTGATTATTTACCTCTCTTACCAGTGATTATTTAGCTCTCTTACCAGTGATTATTTACCTCTCTTACCAGTGATTATTTAGCTCTCTTACCAGTGATTATTTAGCTCTCTTACCAGTGATTATTTACCTCTCTTACCAGTGATTATTTACCTCTCTTACCAGTGATTATTTACTTCTCTTACCAGTGATTATTTACCTCTCTTACCAGTGATTATTTACCTCTCTTACCAGTGACTATTTACCTCTCTTACCAGTGATTATTTACCTCTCTTACCAGTGATTATTTAGCTCTCTTACCAGTGATTATCTGCCTCTTCGTTTTCACTTTCATCACTATGTGACAGCACCTGTGCGTTCATCTCCC
>CANNZV010002609.1:0-91012 GCA_947561585.1 Caprella mutica | reverse complement strand
CACGCAACTGTCTAAACTAAAGCCGTCTATAGTTCATCAGGTCTGATTCAGGCCGGACACCTCGCCGTCTATAGTTTTAACAGCTGATATACTCAGTCATAACAAACGGAATTAATCGCTATGTAAAACATGGAATAGTTGCGTTTCACGTCATGTTTTCCTCAAATAAACCATAAGTATCGAGTTTTAGATGCTATAATCCAATAAAATTTCAAAGGAATGTTGAATAAAGTACTGTATCAATATATTCAGTACAATCTTGATTAATATTTCTTCATATAAATTGATTTCTAGCCTAGACTTTCGCAATCGTCCAATGAATGGGCTTTTAGCGTACATTTCATTTAGTTACCGCTAAAATAATTAGTTTTGATTTGTATTAGGATTGTTAGGTTAAATAAAAAAATATCAACACAAAAGAATATATTCACGAGATATTTATAAATTCAAAAGATGTAACAGTATGCTAATGGTTGAGTTAAAAGTGTACACTTTAGGTTTAATACCTAGCTATAACTACCTAATGATAACTTTTTATTAATTATATTTTTATAAATGTAATTAACAATTTATTAATTTCATTAATAGCTACCTAATTATTTAATTAGGTAGCTAACTATTGGATTAGGTACCTATTCATTGAATTAGGTCCCTAATCAATGACGGCTCTATTTATAGATAGCTTCTGGAAATCCCAGAGTCCATTCACTAATCCAGTGTAATTTTTATATTAAATGTAAATTTTGATGAATAAAACTTCAAATGTACATGTAGAAATACCTATTGAAGTAAATATTTGACAGTTTATAACACTACAGCTAAAAGTTACAGCAGCAAACACAATATAGGGTAATCGTGCAGTTGCCGGACACTAAATACATGCTTCACTGTTTTGTATTATTCTCTGAAGTAAGCACGCCTAGACATTTTTTGAATGTATAGAAATACTATGAAAATGTTAAATTATTTTAATATGAAAGAGGCACACGTGACCGATCAGTAGTTTTTCTAATAATATTAAATGAAATTAATGGACTGAAAAGCCCATTTTATTGAGTTCTCGGACACAAAAACTATTTATTTACGGATCCCGGACAGTGGAGACATAACCTATACAGATAAACGGACACTTATGAAATATCTGTTTTGATTAATCGGACAATGATTTCACCTATAATAAACTGTAATGAAAAGATAGAACTGCCGTATTTAATTTGAATTAAGTAGAACTCCTCTATAGTGAACTTAAACTAGTTTACTCACCTATAGAGGATATGAGAGACGAATAGAAAATTGCCCTTTTCATCGCAGATTATACATAATATTTCCTTTCTTTTTAAAATAAATTAATTATACACTGTTTTTCATTTCTCAGAACTCTAAAGATCAAGATGGTTCACTACACATGACTTCATTATAGGGGAGTTGAACTGGTATAACGGCATTTTCATGAAATATAACTAATTTACTATAAAGAGATTCATAGAATACTTATACTAGTCATATGTGACAGATTAATCTAAATATGTTCACTATACAGGATTCTACTATTCAGGATGTGGTTCACTATACAGGAGTTCAGTATAGAGGAGTCCTACTTTACTGGATATATATATATATCCAACATTATAATTAATTACATTTTTTAAAGTTAAATTAAAACAAGAGTATTGGTTTCATTGGTTTATTACAATAAAATAAATCTAGAAAGGAAAATAATATATTGATGATACATAACTTATCTATCCCTTTTTATTAGAAAACTCATAAAATTCACATCTATACCTAGATAACTTCATTAAATATCCTGGATAACAACATATCTATAGTTAAATCATAATCTAAATCATCATCAAATGGTTAATCAGTAGTTTTACGCTTTTTCTGCGAGTGTTTGGTACTTTTATCACACACTTTACATATTAAATTGAAGTTTTGAATCTCCTCTTCTGTCATTATTTCCACATCGCCAGTTAAACAGCTTCTGTGGAACCAACGAGTGCATTTATTGCATCCAATCCATTTTCTACCTTCATGCCAGTCCTCATCACCTAAACATCCTTGGCATGTATTTTCGTAAGACTCCATGTCTATCTCCTCATCAGTAGAAGCAAGGTTTAGGTTATCTACTGATAAACATGAAGATTTCATTTTTCGTTTTCTGTTAGCTTTTTCCACTGTCTCTTGTTTCTTTTTCTCCCTCTCTTCTTTCCGTTTCTGTTTGTCTTTCGTTTGTTGCTCCTTCTTTTCTTGTTTGGCTTTCATCAAGGTATAATACTCCTTCCCAGAAATAGCAGCTGGCACTTTAGCTTTGAATGAAATAGATTTTTTTCTAAGGATTGAATTCTCGGATAGTTTCGAGTAATCCTTAAAAGGGGTCAAATCATTGAAATCAACATTATTGGACAATAATTGTGAAGACAACGTTGCTGTAGTGGACTAATTCCGCATAATAAAGGGCAGAGAAACAAACAGGCTGTTCTTACTATCCATTTCAATCCTCGTAAAATTAATGACCGATAACAATAAGAAATAGGTATTAGAAAATATGCTATATATAAAAGTACATAAATAAATCAGTGATACAATCACAAACGATAGAATAAATGACTCAGTTAAACAATATATAATAAATGCAAAGAATAATAATAAGTCTAAGTGATTATAGCAAATAATAAAGATGACTCACTTCATGCGATCTTAGTAAGAGTTTCTGGAGTGCAGAACAAAGAAAGGCGGAGAGAGAGCGAAAGTGCACAACCTCTCTCAACAGCTAACTCTTTGGCAATGAAAGGCCGGGAGAGAAATAACCAGGACTAAAGGGGCCTTTACACGAGCACTGGTCAGTGCCACTATTCACCACACTTTTTCACCACACTGCCCACCAATTAGCTCAGCGCCTTTACACGAGCAGAATGTGCTTTGGTGGGCACTGACACTTTAGTATCGTGGTTAGTATCTAATATGCTATTAAACACTAACGCTGTTAGTGTTTTATCTTTATAATCTTTAGATTTTATTTTCCATAGGCATGGGTGCTCTTCAACTAGGGCAATGAAAGGGGTTGTTGATTGTCTGGCAATCGCTACTGACAGACAGTGACACTTTGTGGTGAGCGTTCGCTCTCAGAGCGATAGCTTGGTCACCACCAAACTTTGCCAAAAAGGGTGGGGCAAGTAGCAAAGTGGGCGTGGCATAGAGCAGTGTCACCACAAAGTGGCACTGAGCACTTACCGTGTAAAGGCCCCTTAACAGTGGGAATTCCCACGAAAGAAAAAACCTAATAAGAAACCTTTAGAAAAACATCATGTGGTGTGCAACACCATCCTCTGTATTTTATATATTATAGGTAGTTCGATTCCCTCATATGTTACAACAATAAATTTTATCTAGTCTTTTACTCCACTGTTCATGTCACTTATAGAATTAATTTGCCGGTGTCACCTAATGACGCATCAGTTTGTTAGGCTATTTTCATTTCAAAGTTGGAAGCGGCACAGTAAACGTAAGCCCGCAGTAGAATTTCATGGTGCCTTTTTTAGTGATCTCTTACCCTGGTTCTCCCCCTGTTAAGGCGCCTTTACACGAGCAGAATGTGCTTTGGTGGGCACTGACACTTTAGTATCGTGGTTAGTATCTAATATGCTATTAAACACTAACGCTGTTAGTGTTTTATCTTTATAATCTTTAGATTTTATTTTCCATAGGCATGGGTGCTCTTCAACTAGGGCAATGAAAGGGGTTGTTGATTGTCTGGCAATCGCTACTGACAGACAGTGACACTTTGTGGTGAGCGTTCGCTCTCAGAGCGATAGCTTGGTCACCACCAAACTTTGCCAAAAAGGGTGGGGCAAGTAGCAAAGTGGGCGTGGCATAGAGCAGTGTCACCACAAAGTGGCACTGAGCACTTACCGTGTAAAGGCCCCTTAACAGTGGGAATTCCCACGAAAGAAAAAACCTAATAAGAAACCTTTAGAAAAACATCATGTGGTGTGCAACACCATCCTCTGTATTTTATATATTATAGGTAGTTCGATTCCCTCATATGTTACAACAATAAATTTTATCTAGTCTTTTACTCCACTGTTCATGTCACTTATAGAATTAATTTGCCGGTGTCACCTAATGACGCATCAGTTTGTTAGGCTATTTTCATTTCAAAGTTGGAAGCGGCACAGTAAACGTAAGCCCGCAGTAGAATTTCATGGTGCCTTTTTTAGTGATCTCTTACCCTGGTTCTCCCCTTAAACTACATCCAGTAAGTTTATTATGTAGAATTAGTAATTGTCTTAATTACCTATGGATGCTATGTTCAGTCGCCATTTTGAATCTTTTTAATTTGAAGCTGTGTTTTTAAACCTCTAGCCTAAAGAAAACTTAGTCAACATTTCCTAGAGTTATAATCCCTTTTTAAATCAATCATTATACCAGCTTTCATTTGTGCTCAAATATTTTCACCTACTTTTATTACTAATGCCTTATAGTTCTAAATTTTAACTTTGTGTGCCAGGTTTTATTTCGTGTCATAGTCTGTCCCAAACTTGCTGTCTGGTGCAATTTTCAGCTTCCCTATTTTAGTCATAAATTTACATTTGTTCAAACCTTGTTGTAGCTTCTTTTTTAACTATATTTTTGCATTATTTCTTAAATGTGAGCCTTATGCTAGTTTCTTTTGACCCGCAGGCACGTGGTCATGTAGAAAACCCAACTTCTCATGTCATTATATTTGGAGACTTGGAAATAATAGGATAATAAAACAAGCAAAAGTTTTTTATTTTTCCCTGTCGCTACAGTGCTGGATCGGGGACCAGTGCTAAGACGGTTACTGGTACTGGTGGGAGATCACAAGAAGAATTTTTTCAATTATCCCATGTTTCAAAACATGGATAAGAGACCTTCAAGATTAGCGCTGCCTTCTTTGAAGCTGCTAATTGAGAATGAGGACAGACGTAAAGATGCTTTACTTGCTGAACTTGCTGCAACCAGCTCAGCAGAGGTGTCTGATGATCCTCTTGAAATCAGAAAAGTGATATCTAGCTTGAAGGAAGCTATCAGACCTTATGAGGCTGCCAGTAGAGAGTTGTCTGCTTGGTATAGTAAAAGTGGTTCTGGCTCTAATGCTTCTGAAGTCAGAAATACTAGACTGCAACTCATCCATATGGACTGTAGAGAGGTTGTGAGAGACCTAAATGCACAACTTTCCAGTTTGGGAGAAGAAGGGGGCTCAAGTATATGGGCGGCGAGTGTTGTTGGGGAGCAAATTTCGGTCGTGGCTGATGATGGAGGAAGTGATAGGCAGCGTGCTGCTAGTGAAAACTCTGATCCGCCATTTCCCTCTGACCTGGAAAATTCATTGATACTTTTGAATTTGGGTCAGACTCCTGTTGTGCAGCCCCCTCCTGTTGTGCAGCCCCCTCCTGTTGTGCAGCCCCCTCCTGTTGTGCAGCCCCCTCCTGTTGTGCAGCCCCCTCCTGTTGTGCAGCCCCCTCCTGTTGTGCAGCCCCCTCCTGTTGTGCAGCCCCCTCCTGTTGTGCAGCCCCCTCCTGTTGTGCAGCCCCCTCCTGTTGTGCAGCCCCCTCCTGTTGTGCAGCCCCCTCCTGTTGTGCAGCCCCCTCCTGTTGCGCAGCCCCCTCCTGTTGTGCAGCCCCCTCCGGTTGTGCAGCCCCCTCCTGTTGTGCAGCCCCCTCCGGTTGTGCAGCCCCCTCCGGTTGTGCAGCCCCCTCCTGTTGTGCAGCCCACTCCTGTTGTTAGTGAACAACCTTCTCTTCTATCATTCTCAAATGCTTATATTACTGAGAGCAGAGAGCATATTGGTATCTTGGACCCGATATCCAGAAGACAGCTTAGGGTGGACCTTCTTAAAGGTCAAGGCGAACCATTCAGTGGTGACCCACAGAACTTTTGGTGTTGGAGACAGAGGCTATCAAGAAGGTTGCTGGAGGCCGAAGCCACAGCTATGGATTCTCTCGAAATCCTCCAGGCAAACACCATTGGTAGACCTAGAAAATTAGTCTCTGACAACATTGATGCAGGTGCTCATGATCCTGGAGGTACCTTGATGAGAGTTTGGTCTTCACTGACCAAGAGATTTGGGAACAGTGCTGCAGTGTCCGAGGCACTGCTGTTCAAGCTGGAGAAGTTTCCTTTCATTAGATCTACACATGACGTGTTGGCCATGGAGGATCTTCTGGACTTGTGTCGAGTCATCAATTCAAACCTGGGCATATGTGCAGATCTCAGAACCTTGGATCTGCCCAGAGGTATGCGCTCTGTCTGGCAGAAGCTTCCTGATAGTTTCCAGAACAAATGGAGAACTCAATGTTACTTGTTGGAGAGGAGAGGTGGAGGTACCCCAAGCTTCCAGCAGTTCTTGGATTATTTGGAGTCCTTTATAGAGGAAGTTTCTTCTCCACATTTTCTTCTGGAGGCTAAACCAGCTTCTAGAGCTCCTGCAAGAGGTATAAGGACCTACAATACCAACGTGGAGGTTACATGCTCGTATCATGAGGCTCCAGGGCACTCAATTGAAGATTGTAAGGCTTTCAACAAGCTCAAATTTTATGACAAGAAGCAGTTCGCAATTAAGAAGAAATTGTGCTTTGCCTGCCTTGGAGACCATGTAGTCTCGAGCTGCACTAGGGAAGCAACCTGCAGCATATGTAAGGGTGGACATCTTGATGTGATGCACTGGCACCGAGGTCCGCGAGAAATGCGGGAGTCTCAGCGAGAAGCAAACAGTAGGTTTGGCCCGAGGCAAGTGACCTCAAACTGTGTTAAGGTATGTGATAGCCAATATGATAGGGTGTGTTCTCGAATTTTGCCGGTTGAAGTGAAATATGAAAATTGTGATGCCACAGTGAAGTGTTTAGCTATAATTGATGAACAATCTGACAGTACCTTTTGTGATGAGAAACTTTTAGAACATTTTAATATTGGACCAGTGCCTAGTCAATCTTTCAGCTTATCCACCATGTCTAGTTTCTTGTGTAGCAGTTCTAAAATTGAAGCAAAGGTGGTCAGAGGTTTTTCCGTGAGTGGTTTAAATAAGAGAAAGAGGATAAATTTACCAACTGTTCTTACTCACCCAGGCATTCCACAGTCCAAGCGAGGAGTGGCGACGCCAGGGATTGTGGCAGCTCATCCTCACATCAAAAGCTTTGCCAGATTCTTCCCGAGAATAGACCCAAAGTTGGACATCCTGTTGTTAATTGGAGGTAACTGTGGTGAGGCCATGGCAACCAAAACTCACGGTAAGCACTATCCTTTTGTTCATGAAACACCTCTAGGGTGGGCTTTAGTAGGCCCTGCCTGTATGCGTGAGTGTCCACCTGTCGAAGCTAGATGTTTCAGAACTTCTGTAGAGCCCTTTTGTGAGCATTTTACATTGAAAACTTCATTGAATTCAGTTAATTCTAGAGATATGACCTCAAATAGATGTTTCAATATTTTTGAGGAGTATTCTGATGACGATGTGATGGATATATCACGTAGTGATAAGAAATTTCTCAATATAATTGGTGACGGCATAAGAATAAACGATGAAGGGAAGCTAGAAATGCCTTTGCCTCTCAAAGAGGGAACTTTGCCTTATAACCGCTTACAGGTTTACATGAGATCCCTGAGTACCTTGAAGAGCATCAAGAGAAATGATGTTAAGACGATTAAAGCTGTGGAGGTTATGCAATCGTACCTGTCGAGACGTCATGTAGAGCAGATCCCGAAGGCGGAACTGAAGTCATCTGATAGCACCTACTATGTGCCTGTGTTTCCTGTCCTACACCCCCTAAAGGAGAAGCTTCGAATAGTATTTGATAGCAGCGCCTCTTACCAGGGATGCAGTCTTAACGATAGATTGTTGCAGGGTCCAGACGAGGGAAACAAAATCGTTGGAGTTCTTTCTCGATTTCGACACGGGAAGATTGGTTATAGTGGCGATTTGGAAATGATGTTCCACTGCTTTAGCCTTGCTCCAGAGCACAGGAACCTCGTTAGATTTTTTTGGTGGGCTAACAACGATCCCGAGAGAGAGGTGGTGGAGTATAGAAGTAGGGTGCACAATTTCGGCAACAAATCTTCTCCTGCTGTTGCTAATTTTGGACTCAGATATACCACTCTATCACCAGAGGCCCAGAAGTACCCAAACGCCGTCAGTCTGATCAAGAATAATTTCTATGTGGACGATTGTTTGGGATCTGCTGATTCGGTTGAAGAAGCGGCTGACACCCTCAAGTCTGCTGTTCTCATCCTTAAGAAGTACAAGATAAGACTGCATAAAATAGTCTCTAGCTGTGCGAGGGTCGCGGATCACTTCCCGCCATCGGAGCGTGCTTCTGATGCGCACTCCATCGACTTGCAGGGCAGTGACGTTCAAAAGACTCTGGGTCTTTCGTGGGATACGGTTACGGACGAGTTCGTGATGTCTTGCAAGTTTCCTGATAGACCTATGACAAAGAGGGGCGTCTTAAGCACTTTGCACACCTTGTACGACCCTCTAGGGTTTATTTGTCCCGTAATTCTAGCTGGAAAGATCATACAAAGAGAGATGATACCTTCTAAGGGGAATCCCATCAAGAGCCCACTTCAGGATCTGGGCTGGGACGATGAGATCCCCGCTGCCGTCTCGCATACTTGGGTCAAGTGGAAATCTTCCTTGCGGGGCTTGGAGGAAATAAGAATACCTCGTAGCTACCAGACTCTCAATTTCGGAAACATAAAATACAGAGAGTTTCACGTGTTTACTGATGCTAGTGATGTGGCCATAGGTTTTGTAGTGTATTTAAAAGTAGTCGATGTCAATGATAAAATTAATGTTTCTTTTGTGTTTGCCAATTCCAAGGTTGCCCCCAGAGCTGCTACTTCGATGCCTCGATTGGAATTGTGTGCTGCCTTGGAGGGTTCTCGTTCGGCATCCTACTTGGTTAAAGAGCTGCTCGTCCCTATCCGAAGAACTACTTTCTATACAGATAGCTAGGTCGTCCTCGGCTACATCAACAACGTAGAAAAGAGGTTCGCAAAGTATGTGTCTGGGCGCGTTGCTTCCATTCTGAAGGTCTCTGAGCCAGATCAGTGGAAGTACGTCTCTACAAAGGGGAACGTTGCTGACCTAGCCTCCAGACCTCAAAATCCTGGTGTACTGATGAGCAGTCCATGGTTCACCGGTCCGAAGTTCCTGTGGACAAGCAGTGGTGCTTCCCATGACTTGCCGAACTCTCCTGTGGAGCTTCCTGAAGTAGTGAGGCAGGTACAGACCTTTAAAACATGTTTGAGAGGTCAGAGTATCACAGAGGTGATCTGCGAGAAAACTAACTGTCTGATGACAGCCGTAAATATCATGAATAATGTGAAGAGGCTCTCTCTCGCTTGGTTGACTGCGGCTGGTGTCAGAGATACATCAAAGGATGTTACATTCAATGCACTTAACTTCATGGTCGAGCAGATGCAGAGGTCCGAGCATCCGGAGGTCTGTGATATGTTGACAAAGGGTAGAGATTTGCCGGACACTCATGAATTGTCTAGTCTCTGTCCCTTCATGGACGGTGGAGTTATCAGAGTAGGTGGTAGGTTGCGTCATAGTGATCTGCCTTATGATGGAAAACATCCTATTCTTCTGCCTGCGAAGTGCAAGCTCACGACTATGATCATCTGTCATCATCACGAAAAGGTTCATCATCAGGGACGACTGTTGACTGTGGCATCGGTACATCAAGCTGGATATTGAAGAAAACTCGTCATATTCAATTTCTTAACTTTATTGAAACGATGATATCTTCATTCTGCAAAGAATGAAACTACTTAATGACATATAAAATACCTTTTATCAATACGAATAGTTAATCTACACAAACATAGTTAGATAATATTCTCTACGTAACGTTGTGGCTAGGGAGTATGTGGTACAGAACTCACAGCTATAAATGAATATAAAATAATAATTGCTATATAATAATGTTGTGATAGTTTCCTTATTTATTAATACAATATATATTACCTTTAATAAGCTGAAGATGTACACAAAATAGCACAAATTAACAGAGTTTATGAAATGATGAGACCGATGTTCACGGTCTCTCTGTGTCGCTATAAGTGACATAAATGTAAACAAAACACTTATCGTTCTCGAAAGAAGATTAGATTCCTTAGTGTGCAGTATATTTCTTCATCCCCCCCAGTCTGGAGTCTCATGAATATCCAAGAGCCGACAGACTTGATCATTCTACCCATTTACCAGTTTCGGGTTCATAATGCCTAGGAGCTCGAATAATTCGGCGGGGACGTGAAGTTTGTTCTGGATTGAGTATCGGTGATGTTGGTTCATGAATCAATTTCTCTCTTGAGTCCGAGTCATTTGAAATATTCAAATCAAGCGGTGCAGTATCCTTTGGCTCTGCCCCGTCCATTGCATCTTCGACTACATCTGGATTCTCTGGCATTCTAAGATGGTGTTGGTTGGTAAGTTCCTGGAGTGGTTGGGCATTTGGAGAAGGAAGCGATTGCGATAAATTCGGCGTGAAATTTTCGGTCATTGGAGTGAAAACTCTCAAAAAGCGCCGATTTCGCAGTGTTAGGCGTCCTGATCCGTCTACTTTGATCCGATATTGATCATTGTCCAGAACTTCAACAACTACTCCTGATTTATCCCACTTGTTTGGGTGTGCGCCACGCTGGTTTTGAATAAATACTCTTTCTCCAATACATAAAGAGCGTAAGCATCTAGAGTGTGCACTTAAAGTTTCTGTTGTACGGGTTAGTCTTGTACGAAGAGCATCTTCTTTTGCTGCCCACGCATCTCGCCACAATGGACGTATATTAGGATTTGAGTATTTCTCCAAACGGTTTACAAAACTGAATTCATTTCGCAGCGGGCGGCCAAATATTATTTGGGCAGGTGATATATTACAGTCAGAGTCGGGAGTATTACGCATTTGCAGCATCGCTCTCAAAAAACTATCATTGTCGAGGCTGCCTGTAGGACCTGTGTTTGATTGAAGTAGTCTTTTCGCTTTTTTAACGGCTACTTCAGCTCTTCCATTGGATTGTGGGAAACTGGTAGATGAGATGCGGTGCTTAACGCCCCACAGCTCTAAGAAATTCGAGGTGCTCCCTGATGTGAATTCAGGACCCCCATCACTACTCAATACTTCCGGGACGCCAAATGTAGCAAAAAATCTGCGTAGGTGGCATATAAGACCTGAGCTGCCTGCTGTGTCGGTGCCAACTGTGGATCCAATCACTTCCACCCATCCAGATAATCTGTCCCCAACCACCAGGTAGTGGCGGCCTTTGTAATCGAAGAAATCCGCAAAAATAGATTCAAAGGGAGTACAAGGGAGTGGCGATGTAATTGGGGGTGTGGCAGCCTGAGATGGTGCAATTCTGTTGCAATGAACACAAGACTCCCGTATTCCTTTGATATCATTTGACATTCCTGGCCAGAACACCATTTCTCTTGCTCGTTGCTCCATTGATGATACACCTTGATGGGCGGCATGCAGATGTTTTAGAACCCTATTTCGCAACGCTAGTGGGATGAATACTCGGTCCTGGTATAAAATGACTCCATCTTGAGTGTACAAAGAATCTTTTACATGCCAAATGGATGCCACCACAGGATTTGCCTTATCATCATCAGAGAAGCCTTCTCTAATGAGGTCTACCAAGTTTTGAAGCGATTTATCGGCTTTAGTTTCCTCGGCGATGAGTTCCCAATGTAGGGTTATAGCTTCATTAGTAATTTTGAAAATCGAGGCTATAAATGCTTTTTCCACTAAATCTGAAGAGCTATGCAGGTTGATTTCAGCGATGTTTGCGAGTTCTGACGAGACGGGATGACGGGATGCAGCATCTGCTGCCATATTTGATTTCCCTGATAAGTGCATAATTTGAAAACGCCACAGAAGCGTCCTTTGTTTCAACCTGAAGAGTCTAGTATTGGAAATCTCGTCAAGGGTTCTATCTCCAAGTATCTTCACTAACGGTTTGTGGTCGGTCACTACGATAAGGTTGTCGCATCCTTGTGTGAAATATTTGGTTTGTTCAAGGCCCCATGCGACTGCGAGTGCTTCTCCTTCTACAGCTGCGTAGCGTTCTTCTGCTGATGACAAGAAGCGAGATCCGGCTAGTGTCACTCGCCATCCGCCTTGGCAGCAATCTGGAACACCAAGTGGACATTCGCAATGTTGTTGCATGAGAAAGTATCCGATTCCTCGAGTGGACCAATCAGGACGTAAGCATGTGCGTCTAGTAATGTCGAAAATTTCAACTCCTTTTCGTATTTCTTCGATGATAATTTCTTTTGATTTTTCAAAAGCATCATCTAGTTGTTCATTCCACATGAATTTACAGCGAGGGCTCAGGAATGGCTTGAACGGAGCCATTATATCTCTGAGTTGAGCATAGTTAGTGACTTGGTTAACCAGTCCAAACCAGCTTCTAATGTCAGTGGTCGATGTAGGTGAGGGAAATTCTCTTATGGCGTCAAGGTATTTAGGAAGGGGTTCAATTGTAGACTCACTGACGCGAAACCCAGCGAAATCGACATTTTTTTCGGCAAATTGAAATTTATCCGGATTTAGAACAATCCCTGCTTGCCCTACTAATATTAGGAAATCGATTGTTCTCCACCAGTGTTCCTCCAAATCTATGTCGTAGTGGATAGTATCATCAACGCAACGTTCCTTTCGTTCGAAGTTAGAGATAATAGCATCGAAACGTCGATTGTACCCGTCGCTTGATGAAACAAAGCCTTGTGGTAATCTCGTGTATCGCCATCTGCCGAATGGTGTAATAAAGGTTGTTAGATGGCGGTCGGACTCTCTAAGGGGTACGCTATGAAAACCATTCCATGCGTCCGTGACAGTCTTCCACGTATTTCTAGGTACACGTCTAGCTAGATGGAATGGGGATTCTGTTGCAAAGGTTTCTCTACTACAGTACTTGTTCATGGGAGATAAATCAACAGTTCGTCGAGGAGTTCCATCATGTTTTCTTGTGACAACCATACGGTGGCACCATGTCATTGGTTCACCATATGGTACTTTCTCAATCACACCAAGTGCCTCATCCCGAAGCAGGTCGTCATATACTTGTTTTTGCCAGTGTAAAGGTATTGGAGCTGCAGTGTGAAAAGCTTTTGGAGTAGCTAAATCGTCCATATGTACTTCAACAGGCGGGCCTTCCATAAAAGGTAGAGGATGATGGGGACAAGTGTTAAATGTCGATGACTTAAAAGTGTTCATGAGCCATACCTTCATGCGTTGGTTGTTCTCTGGTGAACATAGAAATGGCAATTTGTTCGGTTTTTTCGGGGTATTTGTCCTCTTTGGGCATCCGCATTGCAAAATATCAATCTTCATTGGTGTACTGCACCCATCGTTAAGGACTCGAGTGATGTTGATTGATGCTCTTTCGCAGTTCATCGCTTCAGTACTATGATTAAATCCTTTGGTGATCATGTCTGGGAAATCATTGGGAAGTACTCCCAAATTCGTCATTGTATCATATGATAGGTACATATCATTAATTGAACGACTCACGTATATCATTGACCAACATGTACTCAGATTTTGGCTTCCTCTAGTTAATGTTATGTTAGCGAAGAAGGCTCCTTCGACTGGAATGGATGATCGGTTTGCCGCTGATAATCCTAGTTTAACGGGGGATAATATGCTTAGAGGAAATCCGGCAGCTAGAAAGTTCGTGAGAGACCATAAATCGGACTGTGCACCTGTGTCAGCGATGGCAGAAACATTGACATTCCGATAGGATGGTGACTTTTCACCATTTTTGTTGTCAGCCAATGATATGGTTATTTGCATACGTGGATGATCACGAACTCGAGATTTTTCCCATTTACCATTTGAGAAGATATGGTGGTCTAGACCAGTTGGCATTGTACCATTGATTTTGCCTTTCTTTGATATTTTTCGTTGTGGTTTAAATGGCGAGCTGCCAATCACTACACCAGCTAATTGAGATAAATTGTTAGGCTCAGTAACCTCCACTGCTGATGTTGATGATGATGGTGTTTCGTGTTTCTGTTGCCGCTGTACTCGTTTTCGAGCTCTAAAGCAATTGATACAGACTTGATGAGGTTTTGTATTCCAACCTCTGGGACCCTGTGTATATATGCTAAAAAGAGATTTGCATTCTGGGCATGAAATACTTTTCGTCCTGTCTGTTTGAACAGACGGTGTGGGAGGGGTTGATTGACGTGGGTTATTCTGACGTTTGAAAGAAGACATAGCTGATAAACTTGAGGTTGGTAGGGCATTTCTTACCATTTCTTTGTTTTCAACTAATGCAACAACCTCATTCACGGGAGTTTCTAGAACTTTTGGAGTTCCTAGTACCTCTCGACGGATGTCCGGGTCATTTATTCCATTGAGAAGAGTGTCTCTGATCGAATTATCTGTATAATCAACATTCAAACCACAAGTGCATACTGCTGTGTAGGCACATGTTTCTGCCTTTCCACGAACTCTTGCTGCAAAGGCACGGAATGGCTCGTCCCTCTGTTGCTGCATTTGTAGTAGCTCTGTACGAAGTACTCCTGTTGCAATTGGAATGACTGCTAATGAACGCATTACAGTCATAAGGTTTGCTAGAGTTCCTGATGTGGCTTGTGGATTTGCTTTAAGAATGCTGTCACCCAGATCTCTTCCAGCACATTGGAATAATTGTGATGGTGCTGATGTGTCATTAATGCCTGATCCTGTTCTAATTATTTCCCAGCGGCGTATGAAGACATTCCACTCTTCTTCTGAGATACCGACATCCACCTGTGGTCTGTCCAGCTTGGGGCCAGTAGTGGGCAATGGCCCAGCACCATGGTGTTGTGCGGTAGTATGGACATGTCCATGATTATTTAGAAGAGCTATGGCCAGTGCTTCTGACACGTCTTCTGTTTCATATTCGCAGGAGGGAACAGTGCATTTTACTACCACCATTGTTATTATACTAATATTAATTGTATGTTATGAAATAAATTTTCTATTCAATACTTAATCAGTAAATAGATAACATATCATAAATCAGCATATACTTATATAATCTTGCATATAAATGTAATAATGATGAAAATATATATTTTAATAACAATGGTATTCTGCTAAAATATTCCGGCAGCGAGATATTGTTATTAAATAAATATTCTATTCAATACTTAATTAACAAATAGATAACATAATAAATCAATATCTACTTTTATAATCTTGCAAATACAGGTAATAATGAAGAATAAATATCCTAACGAGAATAATATTCTGTTGAAATGTTCCTGCAGCGAGATTCTTTCTTCAGTGCTCTGCTGGCTGTTCATGAGGTAGCATGTGTTACGTTGCTCTGCATGCAGCCACAGCTCAGTATGAAGATATCATGAAGAAAACTCGTCATATTCAATTTCTTAACTTTATTGAAACGATGATATCTTCATTCTGCAAAGAATGAAACTACTTAATGACATATAAAATACCTTTTATCAATACGAATAGTTAATCTACACAAACATAGTTAGATAATATTCTCTACGTAACGTTGTGGCTAGGGAGTATGTGGTACAGAACTCACAGCTATAAATGAATATAAAATAATAATTGCTATATAATAATGTTGTGATAGTTTCCTTATTTATTAATACAATATATATTACCTTTAATAAGCTGAAGATGTACACAAAATAGCACAAATTAACAGAGTTTATGAAATGATGAGACCGATGTTCACGGTCTCTCTGTGTCGCTATAAGTGACATAAATGTAAACAAAACACTTATCGTTCTCGAAAGAAGATTAGATTCCTTAGTGTGCAGTATATTTCTTCAGATATCACGTGCATCGTTGCAGTGGAGTAATAAGGAGCTTTCTAAAGTCTTGTGTGACTTGTCGTAAGCTCAGGGGTGCCTTTATGCGACAACAGATGGCAGATCTCCCTGCAGATAGGCTGGAAGTTGCCCCACCATTCACATCTACAGGTATAGATACCTTTGCTCCCTATGAAATTCACGATGGTAGGGCAACTCGACGATCTTCCTCCTCTAAGAAGATCTGGGTGTTGCTGCTCACCTGTTTGAGCAGTAGGGCCGTGCATCTGGAGCCACTGTATTCGATGGATGCCTTGTCTCTGGACCTCGCCCTCCGTCGCTTTATTGCCATTAGAGGCGAATGCAAGCGTTTTCGCAGCGATAATGGTACGAACTTCATCCCAGTGCGCTCAAGGATGATGAAGGAGGCTCCAGATCTGACATGGGAACTAACCCCGCCTGGAGCTAGTCATCAGGCTGGTGTATGGGAGCGTAAGGTGGGTTGCATAAAGAACATATTCTCAGGAGCCATGAGGCAGCTAGGACAACGAACGTTGTCTCGAGAGGAGTTCATAACAGTAATTCAGGAATGTGCATCCATAGTGAACCATACCCCACTCTATGAAGTCGGCTCAGACCCTAATGACCCTCAGCCTATTTATCCGGCCATGCTATTAAATTTGAAAAGCAACAGAAACTCTCACGCCATTTCAGATTTCCATGAGCCGGACTTGCTGTGTTATGGAAAGTCACGCTGGAGAAGGGTTCAATACCTGGCGCAGCAGTTTTGGGTCAAGTGGAGGGACACGTTCATACATCGGTTGACAGAGAGACATAAATGGAAGAAGAAGACTCCATGCGTTGCTGTCGGAGATGTGGTTTTACTTCGAGAACGTGGTGCTTCACGCAACGTCTGGCCCATGGCGAGGGTTCGAGAGGTTCTCCTTGGAAGAGATTCCCTTGTGCGCAGTGTTGTGCTTCAGGTTTCTTCTGCGGGGGGCAATGGTTCGGTGCTCAGGAGATGTATCAGCGATTTGGTTCTTCTCTTGCCTTCGGAGGATCACCATTGCTGAGTCACGTGCTGTGACTCGGGTGGGAGTGTGGTGTGCAACACCATCCTCTGTATTTTATATATTATAGGTAGTTCGATTCCCTCATATGTTACAACAATAAATTTTATCTAGTCTTTTACTCCACTGTTCATGTCACTTATAGAATTAATTTGCCGGTGTCACCTAATGACGCATCAGTTTGTTAGGCTATTTTCATTTCAAAGTTGGAAGCGGCACAGTAAACGTAAGCCCGCAGTAGAATTTCATGGTGCCTTTTTTAGTGATCTCTTACCCTGGTTCTCCCCTTAAACTACATCCAGTAAGTTTATTATGTAGAATTAGTAATTGTCTTAATTACCTATGGATGCTATGTTCAGTCGCCATTTTGAATCTTTTTAATTTGAAGCTGTGTTTTTAAACCTCTAGCCTAAAGAAAACTTAGTCAACATTTCCTAGAGTTATAATCCCTTTTTAAATCAATCATTATACCAGCTTTCATTTGTGCTCAAATATTTTCACCTACTTTTATTACTAATGCCTTATAGTTCTAAATTTTAACTTTGTGTGCCAGGTTTTATTTCGTGTCATAGTCTGTCCCAAACTTGCTGTCTGGTGCAATTTTCAGCTTCCCTATTTTAGTCATAAATTTACATTTGTTCAAACCTTGTTGTAGCTTCTTTTTTAACTATATTTTTGCATTATTTCTTAAATGTGAGCCTTATGCTAGTTTCTTTTGACCCGCAGGCACGTGGTCATGTAGAAAACCCAACTTCTCATGTCATTATATTTGGAGACTTGGAAATAATAGGATAATAAAACAAGCAAAAGTTTTTTATTTTTCCCTGTCGCTACACATCATATATTTAATAATAGAATGAGGAAATCGTGCTGATGAGCATCAACGCGACACTCCCCTCTCTATGCTCTATTCTCTACCAAATGACTTGAAGCTACCAGAAGAGAGAGCTCAGTAACGGGCCTACAGAAATGTTGTGCTCCACTTGTTCCACGAGGTGAAGTAACTAGATGAACTGTACGCACAAGACCATCTGAACTTTTCTTCACAGAGACAATCCTACCAATAGGCCATTGATATCTCTTCATGGTGATGTCTTTCATCAGAACGACGTCACCTTGTTGAAATGATCTTGCTGCACTCAACCATTTTCGTCTGGGTTGCAAGGTTTGAAGATAATTTTTTTTTTATTAAAACAAAAGTCCCTTACATGAAGTAAAAAGAGTCGGGGCAACTCTTTCACAATACATATAGCTTTTATTAAGGAAAAGGACTTAAGACCTAGTAAGCTTAGAGCTTCAAAGGTATCCTATCTAAAATAAAGGTTCCCTACCTAAAATAACAAAAATACATACACTTAATTCTAGCAGCTATATGAAAAAAATAGTGAAAAAGAAAAAAAAAGTACATACATTCAACCTTAACATCCTAGTGAAAAAAAAACATTGAAAACACTGAAAAAATAAAGTATATCTTGATTCAATTCTAAATTTCTTAATATTTTAGTTAATGGAACTATCCACCAAAAATTTCTTCAACTTTGGTTTGAAGGATTTAGGGGAGAGATCCTTTAGGGAATCAGGGAGATTGTTATAAATTGAGACACCCGTATAATGAATACAATGTTCTCCTGCACCTCGGGATCAAAAATTTGTGGCTATTGCGTAAACGGTAATTGTGTTGTTCACCAGAAGTAATCAATTTGGCATGGAGAAAACAGTCATAATTTTCAATATGTATTGTTCGGTATACATGATCAGAAACAACCAACTTGAAAAGGTCCTCAATAGTCAACAATTTCATCTGTATGAAATATTGTTCAGTATGTTCATTATAGTTTAAACCATAAATGAAACTTAATGCCTTTTTCTGTAGAACTTTGATCTGATTAGTTAGATAAATGGGGGCATGGAACCATACGACTAGAGCATACATTATATAAGGATGAACTAAGCAATAATATAGAGATTTCAAGGTACAGACCGGCACAAAATAACGTATCCTATATATAACTCCCAAATTACGAGATATTTTACCAGCAATATCCTGAACATGATTCCTATAACTTAGATTTCGATCAAGAGACACTCCCAGAAATTCAACATTATTGGTCTGGTCTATTATTGCATTTCCTATCATTATCGGCGAATTGAAAGAAAATTCACCTCTATAAGAATATAGAATGTATTTAGTTTTTGAACAATTAATCATGATCTTGTTAGCATTCAACCAATTATTCACCAATGCAAGCTCCACATTAATCAGATTACTCATGCCATTTAAATTCAATTTAGGTATCTTGCAAGTTAATGTTGAGTCATCAGCAAAAAGTAGAAAATCGAAAAAATTAGTACAATTTGGCAGATCATTTATATAGATATCAAAGAGGAGGGGCCCAAGATTACTACCCTGAGGCACAGAATGATTAATATTTTCAAATGTGGATGCAATATCATTAATTTGTACAAACTGTCTTCTATTGGTTAAATAAGATCTGAACCAATCATTTGAAATACCACGTACACCATAATGTGATAATTTTTCTAATAAAATTTCGTGGTCGATGGAATCGAAGGCCTTTTTGAAGTCCAAATACATTGCAAACACAACTTTACCTTCATCGAGTCCACCATAGATAAATTTAGTATGCCTCAGGATTGCCTGAGAAGTGCTCCTCCCACTCCTAAATCCATTCTGATTGTCAATTAATATGCTTTTATTTTCGAGATAAGAATAAATCTGCTTATGGGCATGCTTTTCCACAATTTTTGAGAATATATGCAGTATAGAAACAGGTCTATAATTGCCCATATCAGAATCATCTCCACCTTTATAGAGAGGGACAACTCTCGCAATCTTAAGAAAATCAGGAAAAACAGCAGTAGTTATAGAAAGATTAACAAGATGACACAAAATTGGTGAAATTACAGAAGAAATGCGCTTCAAGACATAAGAAGGAAGGGATTCTACATGACATTTTTTATTCTTTAGGGACATGATATAGGAACAAATATCGCCAGGAGTAGCAGGTGAGAAAAAGAAGGACTCTGTGTAATTACCACTGAGAAAATCAGCAGGATTACCAGCATTAGTAAATGTACTAGCAATATTAGCTCCTATGGTTGAAAAGTATTTATTTAAATTATTTACTATATCAATATCACTTCTAACAATAGCACCATCATCCATCCTCAACTCAGAAATAACACTACTCTTATTAATGGCACCTGGTTTCATTATTTCATTTATTATTCACCATGTCCGTCTCAGATCATGTTTAACTTCCTCAAACCTACCACCATAATACTCTCTCTTCTTCCTCCTTATCATATCTGTTACCCTATTTCGTTGTACGGTGAAGACCTGTCTACCTACTCTACCAGATTTATACAACTTATAGAAATTTTCCCTACGTTTCATTTCACTCTTTATCTCTCTATCAATCCAAGGTTTTGTCGAATCCTTATGTGAAATAGTTCTCGTTTTCATTGGACAATGACGACTGTAATACTCCATGATAACTGAATTGAAATTTAAAAATGATTCATTTACATTTTCACCCTCCAAAATTGAGGTAAAGTCATAGTCAAAAAGATCATTGCAAAGAGATAGTAGATTTTCCTCATTAATAAGTCTATACTTCACTGTGATCGGGTTCAATGCGTGATTAGTATTATCATTGAAAAAATCTTTGTATAATATGAACACAGGATAATGATCTGACAAGGAGGACGTTATCAAACCCGAAATAAACCTATTAGGTGCTTTACAAAATATATTATCGATCAAAGTATGGCTATTAGAAACGTCATCTATTCTCGATGGTCTCGTTATTACAGGAGCTAAGTAATAGGTAGAGAACAAGTTAAGAAAATTTATATTGTTCGCGTCTGACTCTATGTTCAACATATTAACATTGAAATCACCACCCACAAACAATTCCACATTATTCATACTCGACAAAACTAGAAGTATATCATCAAGCTTATCCATAAACAAGGAGAAACTACCGGTCGGGGGGCGATAAATACATCCAACAACTATTGTCCTAGATCTGTAAGAGGCTTTAATAAATATACATTCAATATGGTCCAGGCAATAGGATAAGTCATTAATAATCTGAGACTGGTAACAATTTCGTACAAACACACTGACACCACCACCCACTCTATTCTCCCTTAAAACGTTAAACATACAATAATTATCAATATTCACCAACTTTTCCGTTGTAGAATTAAGCCATGCCTCAGATATACATATTATGTCATAAGTATTATTTAGTAAAGAAAGAAAAGTAGTAAATTGATCTAATTTTGGGTATAATGACCTGATATTGACATGTATTAGAGCTATATCATTACAAGACTTCTCACAATTGCTATTCAAATTCTCAATATCATAGTACTTCGACTGATTGCCATCATTTAAACCAGGATATAAACTGTTGAAATGATTCTCAGTGGCATCCATATCATCAACATTATTATAATCCACCATTGATTAATGGAAATACAATATCGAAATTAATTATCGCCACCGATACCAAAATTGGTCACTAAGGTATTGAACTCGTTTCCAGCGTTTGCTGCCATAAGCAAGGGAGTTCTTAGTGTCATATGTCAAAGATTCTACAGGAGAATCGCTTCGCAAAGTTAGGAGCATCGCTAGAGTTAGATGACGGGGGTCATTGGGATCTGATGAAATTTCCCAAAGTTGAGTATTGTTAAGAATACACGCGCATTCCTGAAGAAATGTATGAAAGTCATCCCTGGAGGGACTACGTTGGTAAAGAAAGAAGAGACAGGTGTAGAGAATAGCTTTGACGGTTTTAATTTGTCGTTCCCACACTCCTCCAAAATGGCTGGCCATTGGAGGATTAAGTTCCCAAGTACAGTTGCGTTGTTTGGCTTCTTCTTCAACTGCTTTGAATAATGAATTATCCAAGTTACGGGTTCCAACGAAATTGGCACCCTGGTCGCTACGTAGGAGTTTACAGGAGCCACGAATGCAGAAGAATCTGCGGAGTGCATTCTTCATGCTACTTATGTTGAGGTAAGGAAGTGGCTCTATGTGTGTGACTCGAGATACCAAACAGGTGAATATTACAGCCCAGCATCTTTTAGTCGAGTTTGTACGCCTTGTCGTCACTCCATCAGTTACATCGTACGGGCCAAACACATCCATCCCAGTGTTGGTAAATGGAGGGAGGCATTCAACTCAATCCTTAGGTAGGTCACTCATTTTTTGAACGTGCAGGAAAAGTCGCAATCTCCTACAAATTACACATGAATTTATGTAGCTTCGAATTACTGATGAAGCTTTGTGGATGAAGAAACCTTCTCTGTGGATCGCACTTAACGTTATTGTGCGCGTCTGATGCTTCACTTATTCATGGAAGTGTCGAATAATCAAATTTGTAAGCGGGTTTTCTTTTGGTAACAAGATTGGATACTTGTTCTCATTATCCAAGTCTGAGTTAGAGAGGCGTCCTCCAACTCGGATTAGTGAGTGATCGTCCAGAAAGGGTGAGAGCTCAAGTAGCTTCTTGTCAGAATCAGAATTCATTTTCAAAAGCGTAAGAAAACTCTCTTCTTGGACTACCTTCAACAGTACACGAAGAGCTTCTTCTTCCGTTGAAGGTCCACGTAGGGCGATACAAATTCTTTTTGACTGTTTGACTTTGTCGGATAGTTTCCCTGTGAAGTTGATGACATGAATTAGTGATCGCAAAGTCTTTTTCAAGGAGCTACATCTTTTGACTAGACACAAGATAGGAGATTCGTGTACAGTTCCAGTTTTCAAGGCTTTGGCAATTAGTAAGGTTTTGGGAAGATCGATGTCATCGTGAGATACGTCTTTGTACCCACCATCCCAGAGAAACTTAGGACCAGTCAACCAAATCGAACTGATGAAGTGAATCTACAGATTGTCTGCGCGATGAAATATCTGCTGGATTCTCTGATGTTTGTTCAAAGGACCATCGACATGAAGGGAAATTCTTTAATATCATTTCGATGCGACGAGTAACGTAAAGAGAAAAACGCTTTGTTTCATTCTATAAATACCCTAGAACGATCATGCTGTCGGAATATAGAAATATGCTTTTCAGGTATGGATAACTTGTCAGCTACTTCTTTGACAGCTGAAGAGAGGTCTAAAAGTGCACATTGCTCAAGTCTAGAAATTGTAGGAGACGATTTGGGAACTATCTTAGAATCACCGATGACGAATGAGATGTGGTTATCCCCAGATGTGTTTGTTGATCTCAGGTAAATGACGAACCCAGTTCCGTCGTTAGAGGCGTCACAGAATCCATGTAATTCTATAGATTGAACAGGTCCAAAGTTTACTGGTCGATAACTGCGAGGCAATGACAAGCCGGAAAAGTCGCTGATTGAAGCTTTCCATGCGTCCCAATCACCTTTTAACTCTTAGGGAAAATCATCGTCCCATGAGATAGAGCCAGATTCAGAGGTCATTAATCGTCTCTGAATATATTTTCCCTCCAGCAAGACTGGTGAGCAGATTACAAGTGGGTCGAACACTGAATGTGAAGTTGAAAGAAGTCCTCTAGAAGTGAACGGTCGATCAGGGACATCACTGCGAATAATCAATTTATCTAAATCAGTGTTCCATGTAAGACCTAATGTGGACTGGATGTTATCCTTTAATTCAACAGTAGTACCTGTTTCTCTCTCAGATTCGGGGAAAGATTCAGTTACTTCTTTTGATGATGAACAAATTTTGTGCAATCTAATGTTGCAACGTTTGAGGACGTTGATGGTGTCATCGGCGATCTTCACGGCTCCAACAACAGTTTCTGCACTTGAGAGGCCGTCATCAACATAAGATTATTCACTCACCAAATTGCAGACGTCTTCAGTTGTTGGAGGAGAATTGGCGGCATAACGGAGTCCTAAACCGGCTATAGCAGGGCTGGAGTTATTGCCGAAAATGCGAACGTTGGCACGGTATTGCACGAGTCTATTGTTTATATCTCAGTCTATTGTTTATATCCGGTCCTGATATCAACTGGTCATTCAAACTGGTGTTGTGATATTTTGTTGGAGTAACAAATGAAGGTCCAAATTTTTGCTTACTAGGTCCAGCTACTGACAATACAGATGATTTGTCAGATATTAAAGGAAGGGAAGATCTGGCGAAAAGTGTGGAAACATTGGACTTGGCAGAAAAAGAAGAAGCAGTCAATGTGATAGCAGTCGATGTATCAGTTGAGAGGGAAATAGAGGATATTGCAGTCACTGGCGAAACAAACAGTTTTTTAATTCGAGATGAATCAGATGATCAATTCATCATCAACCTATAGACACACATTTACAGTTACACGCCACACAACTCAGACTAAAAGCGACATCGACTGACCACCCACTACACAAACTGACTGAACAACAACCATACCCACGCTACATGAAACAAACAACCTTCAACAACAACAATAACTATACGACAGCACCTGACCCACATAGTACAGACTCCATACAAACTCGACTAAAAGCAAACCACAAATCTGCAGTAGAAAAATACTTACAGGAGCGACCGGACAACAAGATACTCAATGCCCCAGCCCCAGACATAGACAAATCTGAAGAGACACTAGACAGACTGACTAGACGAAGACTGGCCCAACTACGGACCATCAAATCACCACTCCTTCAGACATATCTTCACAAAATAGACGAAACAAATCACCCAACTGACTTGTGCCCCCTATGCAATAGACAACCCCATGACACAAACCACCTCTTCAACTGCCCTGACGTGCCCACGAGACTGGAGACGATAGACCTGTGGCGCGACCCGGTGGCTGCGGTGGCTCTGCTGGCTGAGTGGGGGGATAAGCTGGTGGGCGCCGGGGGGACGGGGAGTGAGCACAGCCAGCCGTGGGGCTGAGCGGTGGGGGTCGACACGAACAAACGATCAATTATCTAATAGTTGTGTAGAATATTTATCACCAGCAGTCAAAGAAGAGCAAGGTCTGTTCAACGGTAAATCATCTAAACATTGGGATACTTCAAAAACAGAAGATACTGGTACGGAAATAACCGGAGGACCTGATGACATTTCATAAGATCTGGACATAACAACTGTTTTAATTGAAGCATCACACAATTTCGGGACATTTACATTTGGTGAATTATTTTCGGTTAGTATGGAATAGCATGTATCTTCATGCCCATGATTAGTTGCATAAGATGAGTCGGAATCATTCAATAAATCAATATTTGTACGTTCCTCTTCAACCAAACTTCTATTCTGGTATTGGACAGTTTCAGTCAGGGAATTTTCTACCTCTCTGCTAACTTCACTACTGTTGAATAAGTCTTTTACGGATTTGTATATCCGCCAAAGTTTTCCGAAACTTGTTTCATCTAATAAATCATAACCTTCTTCATCAAGCTTCTCAAACAGCTCTTTCTCCTCTAGTGAAATAATATTTTCAATCTTTATCAAGCATCGTCCAATTCCAAGTTTCTCTTTCTGATGCAAATATTCCATATTATTTTCCTGGTTCCATTTGCTAACACTTTCTTTGTTAATTAATTTTCTGTAACCCACACTATTAGGATTGAATGGAAGCAAGCCAGTGTTCTTAAAACCTGCAACAGCATTGCTTCTCATAGTTGAAGATTTCCAAGCTTTGTCAAACACAGGAAAAAAATGATTTATCGTCATTGGAACGCGATGGAGTTCCTTGAATTTATCAATGCTCTTGTTCCAGCACTTTTTTAGGGGGCCGAAAACAGCGACATCTAAGGGTTGAAGAATATGGCCACTATGTGGTGGAAAACAGTACAGATTATTCCGTGGTCACGACAAAATTCAGATACAGTCAAATTGATGTGGGTGCTATGACCATCCATAAACACCACAATTGGAAAAGTAATATCATTCCGAATAGATGAATAAAATAGCCTAGAAATCCATGTGAAGAAGTTAGTTGCTGTCATCCATCCATTCGGGCTATAGCCAACATCAAAATCCGACTCATCAACACCACTGAAATTATAACTTGGTTGCCTTTTTCCCGGGAAGATAACAAATGGATTAGAGAAGGTACCCGCTCCTGACACACAAGAGAGAACTGTAATTTGCTCTTTTGTCTCGGTGTTATTTTATACACATTTTTCTTCCTTTTTCAGTTATAACTTTCATCTTCCCGTTTGTGCCTTGTAAGGGAAATCCACTTTTATCTAAATTGAAGACTCGATTGGCATTATTTACAATGAAAAATTCATCAGCTTTTAGGTTATGCTCCTCTTCAAGAAAATTTTCTAAGTTCTTGAACCATTGACGAATACAATATTCCGATAACATTGCCCTCTGAGATCCTAAATTTTCTAGAGTTCGTGCAGAAAACTTAGGGTGTCTTTTTATAAATTCATAGCCCAACACAAACTAGGTTTAGGGTTGATGAATTTTTTTGGGGGAGGGATTACATAACCATTTTTTTCGGCCTTATCTAGTATCTCTTTAACAATCAACGGAATTCTGTTCCTCACAATGCCATTTCCAATATCAGCCATACTTGTCATCTGAGAGGTACGTCGATGGCCCAGGTTTGAGTGCTGAGAGGGACGTTTTCTCATTAATTTTGTCACTGAGAGTAGACCTTGGAATATTGTACTTATCGGAAGCTTCACGATAAGACTTCCCATCTTTTATTTCGGCAATGGCTCTCAACAGACATTTTTGAGTGTACTGCTTCGCATTTGATTTTTTAGGCATGCCTGCAATAAAGAAAAATGCTTTAATAGTTATCATTTCTCTTTTGATTATTTACATCGTTATTACGATGCAGTTCAATATGACGAGTACCTAGTTAAAAAATTGAAATAGAACATCGAAAAAAACAATTTTTATCAAAGACAAAAATAACACTTGCAAAATTAATAATGATCTGTTTTGAAGGAAAAAGTTTTATAAGTTAATTTTTAATGTGTAATAAGGATTTACTTACTTTTATATTCAGTTACATGGAACCAGAAAATCTTCAACCTTTCAGTACGTACACTCGCGACCAAGGTATATTAACAAAAAAATTCGTTTGTACTCGCCACTCATGGGCGAGTCAGCCACTGGCCTACGAAACTCGGATGTCAATTTGCACCGAACAGTAACTCGTACATGTATGTCATGCAATGTAGATATACCTAGGTTTATTCTATTCTAAACCTGAATAATTTTGTATTCAATTAGGTAGCCGATTTGTCATATTTTCGTTTGAATCGGCTTCATATTGTTTGGGGTTTTATTTGATGGTTAATAAAGCATGTATATCTTATATATGTTTGAAATTGCTATATTAAATATTATGAATTAAAAAAATTTAATATCCTATAATATTAATCTAATTAAATAAATGTTAATTAAATTAATAAAATGTTAATTAAATTAATAAAATGTTAATTAAATTAATGAAATGTTAATTAATTTAATGAAAATGATAATTAAATTAATACATTGTTAGTAAAATTAATAAAAATATTAATTAATAAAAAAGTTATTTATTTATTAAATGAATATTATAATACACAATGCGAGTGTAGGTTCAGTAACTGTCTATTTACAAGCCAGCAGCTCGCACTTGTGTGACCGGGTGAGGCGAGTCGAGCTACTCGATCGCATGCGAGTACAGTGGGACAGTTGCTGTACAATGTCATGACAGTAACTCGCATCGTGTAACAAGGCCTTTAAAACGCGAAAAATGAATTTTTTTGGCGTGCACGCTCAGGCAACTGTCTTAAATGTGGAAAATAGGTATTTAGTTAAAATATCACAAATTATAAATATGTTTGACAATATCAATTGTATAATTTAATTTTGAATGGATTATGTGTTGGAGAGATAGAATAGTGTGGCACTCTTCTTAGTGAAAAGATAACAAAAATCATAGATTAGCGTGACCATATCAATTGTGTAATTTATTATTGGATAGAATTATGTGCTAGCGTGATAAAAAACGTGCGGCACCCTAGTTAGTGAAAAGGTAACAGTAATTACGCTCAGGTCGATCACGCTCACGTTTTTTCCGCACTTTAATTAGTCCTACCTACTTTTTTTCAGTCTGTGTAGTAGATAAAGTTAATGAAAATGCACAAATTCAATTGGAAGAGGAAGCACGAGTCTTTATCTAAAGACAGTTCATCATCAGTATTTTCTACTGACAATCAAATAAGAGAAGATGAGGTGAATGAGAGCATTGATATGGATTGGCTTGATCCAATCAAAAGAAGAAAGGTGAGTGATTGTCTGAAATTTGACATTATTTACCAGATGCCAGATGGAAGAGTGCAGTAAAATATCTAATTATTGGTTTTTTGCTTTTGTACTCGGTAAAATACTTCCTATGAGAATCTGTGAAAATTCAGGATTGTTTCCAAAGAAAGTATCAAAATAATAAAATGGATTTTATATTGCAGATTGGGACATTTAGGAGAGGTAGGTAATCTGTAATAGAATTAGAATGCTACTACTAGGTTTTTTTTTCAGTTTTGTTTTTAACCCCTGTAAATGTGTTTAATGCAATGGTTTATCCTGTAATTCCTGTTTCAATATAAATAGATTATAGTCTGACAATCTGATTTTATTATCTATCAAATATGGGACATTTTTAATATTTTCTGTGTGAACAATCCTTAAGGGGACCGTCTGCCGAAATTTAAAACATTTTTATTATTGAAGCTATGATTATGAAACTTGGTATCAATATAGATAATTTAATTCTAAGCCCTTTTTGTTTATAATTTTTTTTCGATTTGACGCATAGAAAACGATTTATTCAAAGAAAACGGAAAAAAAATGAAAAATTTAAATTTTCAAAATCTCTGTCAATTTTGAAGATACGGCATTGCGGTTTTTTGCATTTGAAGCGCAAGATAATGCTCTACAATAACTGTATACCAAAAAGTTTGATTTCATATTTATTGTTAAATTTTTTGAATTTTTCCAAAAAAAAAATTTATTTCACAATTTGACAATTTCCGGAAAAAAACAAATACTATAAATGTCTAAGTCCAAGATAAGAAATTTTGTTCAACAATTATTGTAGAGCATTTTCTTGCGCTTCGAATGCAAAAAACCGCAATGCCGTATCTTCAAAAGTGACGGAGATTTTGAATGTTCAATACAGTAATTTATAGGTTTTCAGAACAGGTAATAAAAGTCGAACAATTTTTTTTTTCTGGCACTGAATCCCCTCGGGCAAGCAAGCCCAATATTATCCACTTGCGGGTGGGGGTATTGTCAGGCACTCACCAGATATAGCGAGATAATTAATTATTACGAGAGTTGGTTTTTACTTTTTAGAGTAAGTAGCTACATATTGACTCCCTATCCCCCGGTCCCCTTTCTCCCTCTCCCCAGGGGGTTATTAGAGTAACATGAGAGCTCTGATATTTTGCACACACTATTAGAAGGTTAAAAAGCAACTATTTACACAATAAAAAAAAAAGATAAAATTTTGAGATTTCTTCGAGGATGATCCCCTTAATTTTCTCCTATGTTTACATGTATTTTACTGAGAACAGAAGCCAAAATAGAGGATTTCTTGGAGAACAGTTTACCAGTTTCCCATGTTACAGAGTATGTCTGTTAAAGCCAATTAATTGGCTTAGATTTCAAAAGGTCAAAACTCAGATATGTCTGATTGGCTTTAAATTTTGAATTAATTCCTATGTTTCCATGTTAATTTTGACTTGAAATCTTCAAAAAATGAGCCAAATTGGCTTGGCTCAGAATTTTGGCTCGAAAATTGGCTTACAATTATCCAGCCTCTGAAACATGGCCAGTTTCTGGAGACTGGACCTACCCAGTCTGCAGAATGTGTCTCTTCTCCCGCAGAGAATTTAATTTGAGAGAGAGCTTCTCTCTGAGACTCTGACTCTCAGCAGCAGATTCAGAATCTCCTGCAGCTAAATTAATGGTAACATAGGAATTATTACAATATCTCCCTCAGAGATCTCCAGTTTCTAAAATTCAATCATAAACTCCTGCAGAAAGTCTTGGAAAAATGTTCCATATTCTGCTTCTGCAGACTGGTAACCTACCCATATTTTAAAGTATGGACAAAGTCGCCATTATATTGGCGACTTTTGAGAGGTTAAGTAAGTTGGAAAACCGGTAAATAGCAAGTACATCACTCTTAAAATAGTTTCGAGAGATACACATGCATCAGGCATGAAGTATAAGGATGTTTCCAAGTGTAAATTCTTCACTAGGAAGCCAAAATTTCTTCTTTAAAGTATCTTAAATGTGGCGACCTGGATTCGTTTTCTCACTAAACTGGCGACTTTCCTGCCACACTTTTCAGCCTGTATTTGGTGTACAAAATTCCACTGACTTCTTAAAAAAGCTGAAAAAATCCACCATAAATTTCCAGTAATTTGGCTGATCCACCAACATTTTATCCATTTTCCCACCGAAATTTAATGGTAGCATAGTAGTAAATAGCTAAATATCCACCGACTTTGCCAGAATATTATTTTAAATTCCACGTGCCTCTGGAATTCACCACAAAATACAGACTGGCAAACTTAAAAACATGGTAACCTACGTACTTCATATAATAATACTTTGATGATAGATATAGGTAATGATTTGATTATTTTGTTCTCTATTTTATTATCATTATTTCTGAATGTATTTTTAACATCAAACTTCAGTTAAACTTGGTTTTTAACTCGACTTAACTTCTCTTTTTTGCAGGTTTTGGTTCTTGAAGATGGTCCTGCTAAAGCTGAAAGGCTGAAGAAAGAAGGAGTGATCTTAGCTGAAGGTTTGTAGCTGAAGCCTGAAAAGAAGAATCTGATTCTCATTATCTCCAACTAAGTCTAGACTCTTTGCTACTGTTTCTATGCTATTTCCAAATAAGATCATTACTCAGTACTACTTTTTGAATATCAAAAATTTATTCTATTTAGCTAATTGAAATTATTCGATATGTGCCCGTTTGTCTTACCATTGTTCATGTGAATGTGATAATGTGAAGTGTTATAAAAAACATTTCTTCTGCTCCTAGAAAATTCCTTGTAATAAAATAGAATAATTCACTCCCAAGTATTCACTGCATTATTAATAGAATAGAGGAATTGATTCCAAATTTTTTGTAGAGGACCAGTTTGCAGAAACTGGTAAAGTGTTTGTAGAGATCTCTTATTCTGTTTGTAGCAAAATTAATGTCAATATAGGGATTAATTCAGAAGTGTTTATAGCAAAATTAATGTAAATATAGGAATTAATTCAAAATTGTTTGGAGAGAATATCCCAAATATTTCCCATATTCTGCAGACTAGTTAGAGGATATCCTAAATAGTTCTCATTTATTTCAACAGATCACACTCTATAGAATAGGTATTTACTCCTCTTGTAAATAGTTCTTATTATATTTTCTAATTAGATTATCATAGCTACAGTCTACTCAGCCAGCTGTATATTATCACATTTTATCTAACTGCATTATCTCTCCACTAGCTAACAAATGGTGGTCTGCCATTAAGAAGTGGCAAGCTGCTCTCTCCTACGTGCCCACAGACCACACTCTGCACGAGATGATTGCTCAGGCATACATGCAGGTTACTTCCATCACTCACAATACTTTAGGATAGTCATCATAAAACACTTCTATTCAGTATTTATCAATACTTTTAATAAATTGCTAAGCATCTTTAAATTTCAATTTCAGCAATGTTCTTTTGTTTTAAAAAGTTTATCATTTTGTTTAAGGAGAATATTTAGTTCAATCTACATTTTACCTTCTTAAATTGTAATCTCTTGACATTTTCATTTTTTATTGATCATCCTCAAAGTCAACTAAAATGTTCTTTAACTGTTTGATTATTTTTCTTTTCTTTTTTCTCCAGGTTGGAGAGTATGTGCCAAGTATCAAGTCAGCTCAAGAGTGTGTATCTCTGGCCCCATTGTGGTGGTGTGGACACCAGACTCTAGGACGTGCACTCATGGGTAGCTACCTAAAGCTATAGATAGGTTATGATCAATTTCACAATCGAAGCATTCCTACTCTTAGCTACTATTTAAGCATTAAAATACTTTCATATGATTTCTAACTAGCTACCATTTAGATCATTAGATTCTTATAGCTAACTAGATCAAGAAATTCAAATTATTGTAACTGTTTCAATTGATAAGATACGTCTCTTCTTAACATTTTACTTTTGTTTTTAGTTATTTATTTAGTAAATTATTTTACTGCAATATATAGTTACTTAATTGTAAATATGGCAAACTATTTCAAACTTGTTATATTCTGTTGTCTAGGTATTATTATATATTAGCTTGCCTGTCTGTGGTGAATGGGAAGAGAAGGGGTGGCAATCCATGGGCCCCTAACTGTTGTAATTTGGATTATGAATTGCCTTTTTTCATTTCTTCCAAGTTTATCATTTTTTTAAACGCTACTTGCAGTTTTAGAGGATTGTGCTAGAATTATGCTGTCTACGAGGGTGACAGGACAATAACCCCCGTGCAAAAAAAAAACCCGTACAATAAACCCCCCCGGACAAGAACCCAGTCGATATAAATAGCAAAATTAATTTTCATTAATTTTTTATTAATAAAATTACTATATGCTATAAATATGAAGAGATATAGTGCACCTAAGGTTAGGTTAGCGGTCCGATTGGGGGTTTTGGGGGGCTTGCCATAATTCATAAAAATGAATTGTGCTATTTATAGAGACCCGGGGGTTTTTTGCTTGTTTTTTTTTTGTCCGGGGAGTATTTGTCCGTTTTTTTTTTTTTTTTTTTTTCGGGGGGTATTTTGCACGGTTTTTTTTTAACCGGCATTTTTTTTTTGCACGGGGGGTTATTGTCCTGGAATCGTCTACGAGGTCTTATATTTTTTGTGTTAGGTAGGGTTGTATTCTTCATTTACTATCACTTCCTCTTTTCCTCTTCCATCCGTTAGTGCAGCAACTGGTACTTGTCCCTTTCAGAGTCACTAACTTTGTTCATGAAGCCACTTTCCTTGCTGACTGCTTCTTTCATTTCCTTGTACATGGTTTGCTTTTGACGTCAGCAATATGGTCTTTGGTTCTGAAGCAGACTTTATACCACTACTAAAATTCGGTAAATTATCCCTCAAAGGATGCATTTTATCAATATAGCTACATTGAAAACCTTGTAAACTGAACTTCTCTGTAATCATTTCTTCTCTTAATCATAATTATTTACTTTCTCCTTGAAAAGTTATTCATTATTTTTCTGATCCAGATTTTATATCCTGCAGGTATTGGTGAACTACACAAAGCAGTTATAACCTTCAGTGTGTGTCTGAGACTCAACCCGGATAACCCAGAGCTGAGAGAGCATGACCTCAAGGTAAATAAATAACCCAGAGTTGATGGAACGTGACCTCAAGGTAAATAAATAACTTAGAACTGAGGGAACGTGACCTCAAGGTAAATAAATAACTTAGAACTGAGGGAACGTGACCTCAAGGTAAATAAATAACCCAGAGTTGAAGGAACGTGACCTCAAGGTAAATAAATTACTCAGAACTGAGGGAACGTGACCTCAAGGTAAATAAATAACCCAGAGTTGAGGGAACGTGACCTCAAGGTAAATAAATAACTTAGAACTGAGGGAACGTGACCTCAAGGTAAATAAATAACTTAGAACTGAGGGAACGTGACCTCAAGGTAAATAAATAACTTAGAACTGAGGGAACGTGACCTCAAGGTAAATAAATAACTTAGAACTGAGGGAACGTGACCTCAAGGTAAATAAATAACCCAGAGTTGAGGGAACGTGACCTCAAGGTAAATAAATAACTTAGAACTGAGGGAACGTGACCTCAAGGTAAATAAATAACTTAGAACTGAGGGAACGTGACCTCAAGGTAAATAAATAACTTAGAACTGAGGGAACGTGACCTCAAGGTAAATAAATAACTTAGAACTGAGGGAACGTGACCTCAAGGTAAATAAATAACACAGAGTTGAAGGAACGTGACCTCAAGGTAAATAAATAACCCAGAGTTGAGGGAACGTGACCTCAAGGTAAATAAATAACCCAGAGTTGAAGGAACGTGACCTCAAGGTAAATAAATAACCCAGAGTTGAGGGAACGTGACCTCAAGGTAAATAAATAACCTAGAGTTGAGGGAACGTGACCTCAAGGTAAATAAATAACCCAGAGTTGAGGGAACGTGACCTCAAGGTAAATAAATAACCCAGAGTTGAAGGAACGTGACCTCAAGGTAAATAAATAACCCAGAGTTGAAGGAACGTGACCTCAAGGTAAATAAATTACTCAGAACTGAGGGAACGTGACCTCAAGGTAAATAAATTACTCAGAACTGAGGGAACGTGACCTCAAGGTAAATAAATAACCCAAAGCTCTACGCAAACATTACCTCAATTTCTTTAAAGGTAACTACTGATACAATAGAATAATCTTATTAATATGGAATGAGATGACTGTCAACAGATATTTTTATAAATGATCATTTGAATTCCTGTCAAAATCAGCTAAAAATATAGATAGCCAAGTTATTTATATTGAATTATTATTCTTTCCAACAAATGGACATCATTGCCTTTTTATTAGAAGTTTTTTCTAATAGTAAATATAGTTATGTAGCTTTGTAAATTGGCTTTGAATGATATGGCTACTGGGTAATACCTGATTTATTTCACTTGTCATAAATATCATTATCATTGTATTCTATTTCTCTATTTCATTGTAAATTTTTATCCATTATTTCTATATTTTTCCAGTGGGCCGCACAACTGTTGCACTCTTATAGAAATCTCCAGAGAGAAATAGATGTCAAAAAAATTGAAACAGATGACAAGGGAAGACTTAGTGATGAAGAATCCAGAGAATCATTGCAAATAGTAGATCTGAAAGAGAATCCTGAAGCCTTTAAAAAACTCTTAGAAGAATCTAAAGTCTCTTCGAAAAGCAAATTTAGCTCGTACAAACGTAGCTCCGTGTCAGATAAAGTGAAGTTCATTTCATGTTGTAGTTCCAATAAGTCAGGAGCTTCGAAAGATGATGTCCCTAAAGTTCCCTCCAGTGTAGATCTATCTAATATGGTTTGTATGAGACCTAAGCTGCCTGACAGCTGAGAATAAGTGGTAGTTGAATAATTATAATATTTATTGAATGATTTTATTAACTCTTTTGTGGTCGCAGACTGCTATAGCCTTCATGTTGTTGAATTGGCACTAATGTGAACCACAGTGAACTATTATTTATAGTAGAAAGATGAAAGAAATATACAATCATAGCTTGTTTGTTAAACAGTTTTGTATTTACTCAAAGTTGTCACAAAAGATGCCCCTCCTATATAGTTACCATTGATGGATCTTCACATGCCACCGTTTTGTGAATTTTTGACTACTATAGACATCTGTGATTTTTGTCCCAAAATTACAATGGCATGAGCGTGAAAGTATCAATTGTAGCTACCTATTCAGAAATAAACTACAGTGAAACTCCTGAGTTCTGAAGTATTGGTTGCTTCATAACTCAAGGCCACTTCATATCTCTGGTGTACTAGATAGTTTTCTATAATAAGATCTTGGAAAATTATGGTCATTGAACTATAAATATGACGAAATTCTTGGCCTGTACCATTTTCTATAATTTAAAAATAGAAAAATACTTCATAACTCAAGTGCATTTCATAATTCAGGTTCTTCATTTCTGAAGTGTTTCATAACACAGAAGTTTTACTGTATTATTTAGAAAAGGAGAAAATTGTGTTTTCTTCCTTTTATCTTTACTTTATTGCTGATATAATATTTAGTTCAATAAAAAGTGGAGATTCTAGATAAATATTTTCTGTTAAAAAAACAAAGGGTGACCATAATTGATCTTCAAAATTTATTAAATAAAATCATACAGGAAATAAAAATCATGAATTTGTTATTACAGGGTGGGGCGTAAGTTTGGAAGCAATTTTTCAAACATTAATATAATTCTTAAAAATAAGTTCCTAAGTAGGTGATAGGGTTTGAACTACAGTTACAAAAATTTAGTCAATTCAAAAATGTCAGACAAAAGAGAAGCCATTATTGCTCTACACCGTGCCGGGAAGTCAGATTCCGTCATTTCAAAGACTCTCTCAATAGCGAGATCGACTGTTTGGAAGTGTGTGAAGCGTTTTAATGAGAGAGGGGACTTGACTGATGTTCAAGAAGTGGTAGGCCACGCTCACAACGCACCAAACAACTGATAAAATGTGCCCGAGAGAAGATCAGGAGGAACCCGAAAAGGTCAATACGATTGTTTGCCAAAACAGCTAATGTGAGTCCCAGAACAATGAGAAGAGTTGTCAAAGAAGACCTAAAGATGTCCTCTTTCACCCTCCAAATGAGACAGACTCTGTCAGAAGCTGTAAAGAAAAAGAGATTGGAGAGAAGTAAAGCACTTCTGAGAGAATTGAAGTCTGGCACGGCTGGTGAAATTGTTTGGTCTGACGAAAAAAATTTCACAGTGGAAATGGCTCACAACCGGAGGAATGACAGAATAATTGGTAAAAGTGCAAAAGACATCCCATACAACCAAAAAACTGTCCACAGAACCATGAAACCTGCTTCAGTAATGGTCTGGGCCACCGTTTCAGAAACTTGGGAGATCTCCTTTAATTTTTGTGGAACAAGGCGCCAAAATCAATGCTAAATGTTATATTGAGAATATTTTGACGCCAATATTGGAGTCAGCTAAGGATCACTTCGGTAATCACACTCTATGGACATTTCAGCAAGACGGCGCGACTTCACATACTGCAAATGTCACTCAAAACTGGTGCCATGACCATCTTCCACGGTTTTGGTCCAAAGAAATGTGGCCTCCCTGCTCCCCAGAAGTTTATCCTATGGACTTTTTGGTATGGTCCATTCTTGAATCAAAGGCCTGTGGAAATTCCATCGCAGTGTGGATGATTTAAAGCGTTCGCTCTAGAGATCTTGGAAGGAAATTTCACAAGAACAGTTGCTTGCCGCAGTAGGAGGAGTTCGGAGGAGATTTGAGGCTGTTATTAAAAACAAGGGGGGACATTTTGAATAAATTTATGATTTTTGAATTCTTAAAACCCTTATGTAATAATACATAACTGTAAATTATTAAATATATTTTTCGTTGGATTATAATATGCACTTTCATTTGCTTCCAAACTTACGCCCCACCCTGTATATCTACTGCCTTTTCACATTTCAAAATAATCCTATTTTGTATTTTTATATAGGCACTACCTACGAAATTGCATATAGTATTTTGTGTTGTTAGAAATCATCTAATGGCTTCCTAAAAAAATAATAGTTCATTTTCTCAAAATCATTCAACATTTTCAAGAATTTTATAATTTCAACTTCAACCTTTTAATTTCAATAGCTTTTCTACGTGCATGAGTCCTACTAACTACCTGCTAATCCTTTCCAAAGTTCATAAACTCATTTAGTAGTCATAGCTATTGTATATTATTATATTATATTAATTTGTAAATCTATAGATCGTTATGTAAATATTTTTATTGTTGAACATTACACTTCGTAAATACTGTTCTTTTCCTTTTACCTGTAGATGATATTTACATTAATTTACGATGTAGAAACTTTTACTTTTACTTATGGTAAAGGGTAGTTAGAGTGAGGTGTGTAATATTCATATGATTTACTTAGTTTGAGATGATGTGGTAGATAAGCATTGGTTAATGATAATTAAATATTTCGGCTATCGATGCATTTACAGAAAAGATAAGGGTTTTTATTGGTTAACTAGTTTGACTGCTCGGTAGTGTTGTTTACACTATTCACAGATAGATGAACTTGAATTTTCATGAATGTTTAAAATGATCATTTGGGATGAGACAATATGCATAATTTTTGACGCGATATGCAGCATATTATATGCCTATTTCTGCATATAATATGCAAATAGTCAATGTGCATATATGCTGAACCAAAATGCATATTGGAAATATGCAAAAAAATATAGTGTGCATATTGTATGCTCAAAGTTAATTACAGAATTTAAAATAAAGTTTATCTGTGTATAGTTATGTTTTGAATGTAATTGTACTTTGAAGGTTTGAGTGGAACTTACAAAATGAAGGTTTTAAGTTTTTTTACTGCAAAATAAAGCTGTTTTAAATTTAGACTTCTTTAAGAGAAAGTCAATTTCAAACAGTGAATTGCACTTTATTGTTAAATGGTATTTCAGGTTTTCAAAAGTGAATCTCGCGATCCTTCTATTATCTGCTAATGTAATTTTGTACTGGGAAAACACCTGTTCTACATCACAAAAAAAAAGAGGAGCTAATGTGTTGCAAGATAAAACCGATGGAGAAAGTTTACTTATATAAATTTTTCTAGTTCTGAATTCTAAACCATTTTGTGTTTAATTACTGAAATAAATGACATACCTTCGTTCTATTAGATTTCATATTTTTCGAGTACTATACAACGCTCGAAAATAATTTCATTCATTTATTTATCTATTAGCTACTATTATTATTTACCAAATACCAAGATGCATATGAATTTAGTAACACATTTGTAGTTTCAATATTCCACCTACAAATTTTTTAAATTTGAATATGTAATTAGTTTGATAAAATATACTTGGGTCCACAGTTAAAGTAATTTTCTATGCAGGGGTCCAGAAGAAAACGGCATAGGCTAGACTTTTATTTACATGTTAAAAATTGACCAAGAAGTGCATATTTCTCGGTTAGCATATGCATACGTGCATATTATATGCTCTTCAAATATATGCACAATGTCACATCCCTAATGATCATCGTGGAACATTTTTGGAAATGTAAGACAACGTCAAGACTCTGAAAAACTCGATATAAAGGCAGGCCCCACTTTAATAAAAGTGCTAATTATTTCCAGACATGTATAATCAATCCACTTGAGGTTATTAGAAGCAATTGGTTCAGAAACTCAAAATATCCCATTTAGGGTTAGTTCCGTGTTATCGCACGGTTTCATGTTTTCGAACACGTAAAATCTTTATATAATAATCATTATTCAACTTATTTCCATTGGTATCCATGATACCAATTAGAGTAGAAGTTAAATAATGGTAAAACTCTTAAACCCCCTACAAAGGCAATTTTTGTTAATAAAAGCGGGTCCTGCCTGTACTTAATATTTTAACTCCATAATATAAATTTAAAGAAAATAACTCCTCGATAGGTATTTGGTAAAGTAATGTACATTATTAATTTTTGTTGCCTAAGTCTTTCCGCATCCAATGATACCCATATCATCACTGTAGGTCAATAATCGACTGAGGATATACTAATTTTATTGCAATACGCCAACCTAAAATCTTGTTTTCGATGAATGTGATTTACACCAGGAACAAAGAATATTCGTCATTCGATGTTTTATGTGTTTATCAAATTTCAAAATATTACGATAAATAATAAAAAATAAAATAAATCTTGGAGGACGATCCCCTTAAGTAGAACACAAATCATATGTTTGTTTTTACCCGCACACTGTCTAAACCATTATACTATGAACAATATTAACTTGAGTACAAAGTGTGAAACGATTTTTAAATAATTGTAGTCCAATTTCATTTTATAATTACAGATTTTTCTTTTTTCGTAACAATTGCCATTTTGCAACAATTTCCTTCTACCCGATTAATGGCTTTGGTAATATGGTAACTGTATGGCTCCACACTCAATAGTACTTAGCGCAAGTCGATGCACAGTGCAGCCTTCAGATTAGCTTAGGCCTACAGCACAGGCCTCCCAGCGTTTGTTTTCTCGATAATCTTGTCGTCCAGACATCGCTCTATTGATTGAAAAGCCGTGGCTCCAGCGGCGAAAAGGGGCCAGGTTAACGCCCCTTCAACCACCTGATGCGCCAACACACTCACAACACTAACAGAGAGACCTATCGTGCCACCTCGTGGGTAACTTAACTACCACTAAATTATATAATGACATTTACTATAAATAACTTAATGATATAATATCTTGACCAAATACGCTTTAGTTGTTTGTTACGGTATAGGGTCATCATTTTCAATTGTAATGTCCTTAACATAAATATATTTATACTTTCTACTAGAATTACATATATTCTTTTATTCACTGATCTAAATATAGTACCAATGCTGATATTCATAATGTAGCGTATCAGAATGCTTGATGTGGGTCGAAATGTGCGTCTGAAGTGCTAGACATTTGACCTGGTTGCAAGGCCGGCACGCGTATACACACTGACACAGTCTGGGTATTTATATGTCCCTGAGACATGAAATAAAGATGAGTAAATGACACACTGTTTGCTCCTTCTTTTGTTCTTCGGAATAATGACGAAAACACTTTGTTTTTATGAGAGCAGTTTTAGGTCTTCTCTTGTTATTCGTTACGTTCTTACTATTAACATGATAATTATAATGATACAATGAGTTATTATTGTTACAGTGTATACCAAAATACATTGTAATTGTTTCTCTCCAACATATTGCATGCACACTATCACAGCATGGACTATATTTAGTAATGAAGAAGCTGCTTTGATGTGAGCTTAGTGTGACTCGCATGAAAACATCACTCTCTGCTTCTTACCAGCGAATCTATTTATATATGAGATAAAAAGTATATACACTAAACTCACTACAAAATAACCATGAAGATAATGTAAGGAAAGTACTGAGAATTATTGAGAAGTTTATTTAAGTTTAACCATCCCAATCCCCAGCGTATTATTTCAAAGCTCAAGATCTCCCCTCTTTTCTATCCCTAGTGTCAGTGGATAGCTTTGTCAAACACACTCAATGGGTACAAACTCTGTCTGTTAATTTAGAGGATAATCCCAAAGAGTCTAGGAAGCAAAGATGATAATATGAAGAGACGCTGGGGAATTGTGGAACACTCCGTCAACTGAAATCTAATTAGCTACAACGTCAACATATCAGAGTTAAATGAAGATAACATCGTTATCGCTCATAGCTTATCATTGCTAAATGTATTATAAACTAGAGAAAAGGAATATAAAGTAGAGTATAACATAATAAACTAAAGTATAGAATAGTATAAAGTAGAATATAATATAATAGAAACTAAAATATAGTATATAATAATATCAACTATAGAGTTAATTTCTATAACAATGATATTTAATCTATACTTTAAAGTGATTTATTGTAAATTAATCTAAATTAGAGTAATTAAATTTAAGTAAATTATTTAATTTTTAGCATACTATTGCAGCAAATATATTTTTAAATTAGTTTGTATATAATCGGGGTGATTTACATTGGTTCGAGTGATTACGTTTTTCTGAAGTTATTTTGATAAATTCTACAAGGTTTCTGATACCATTGTGCCGAGCACATTAGTCACATGCATAGGTTCGTATTATTCGTAAATAAAATCTAAAATAAAATAAAAAGTTGCAATAGACTTTCTGAATTTACGTATACACGCATGGATAATGAAACGTATAATGAATTATTATTATTATAGTGAACTAAAGCATGCGCACATGAGTTCACAAAAGGATAGTCTTTCTTTCTTAAAGTACTTAAATAAGAATTTCTACAATCATAATCAATACCCTAAATAATGTTACAAAGAAAGACTCAAACCTGTATACATTAAACGATATATTTGAGGGGGGGAAGGAGGGGGTATCGTGCTGCATTGAACTCCAGCGTCTGAGATTTCCATCTCAAAACCAGAAACTATTTAACACTTGTTCAATAACTCCTAACTAACTCGTAATATATCTTTGAATTCTTGTAATAAAGTATTTTCATATTTAAACTAAACCTTTTTACCTTTGACTGTTCGTGGAACCATAAACCATAGCTATTTCGTAGTTCAGAAACATTAAACCAAAAGCTATTTCAAGTGCGGTTATATCCTGCTGACTGTGGTATTTTTAACCATAAAAAACCTTCTAACAAGTAAAATAGAGGCAGCTCAAGAATATATTTACTTACACATGTATTTTTTACCGAACAATCTTGGTTCACATTATTCCATACTCTCTACTGATGATGAAGATGCCTTTCTCACTTTAATGGCGAGATAGAACTTTAGGTCTCTGATTTTAACAAAACCTCTTATGAGTTAACTTTAAGAGGTTAAAAGCATGAAAAAATAGTTCGTAGTAGCTATGTTCATTCACAGCTTAGTTGCTGAATAAACGGTTGTGATTCATATGATATGGTCTCGCAAATTTCAAATTGCAATAATATATATTTGTAATAGTAAAGACTAATCCTTCATTTCCTACTGTCTTTAATTCGTATTGAATAATGCACCTAAATTTCTAGTCGATGAATTCATAACTACCTCCTGTTTAAATAGTCTCACCTTCTTACCGGAAAAGTTTTGCAAGGATGCCAAAATTTTAGGTCATCAAATTAATGCTACCAAATCTTATAGCCTAAAGAAAAATACTGAATGATTGCATAAACATACAGTGGGGGTTATACCTAACATGTCCATGACAAGTTTGCTGCAGAAATATTGCTCAATTAAAAAAGACAGAGTTTTATAACATGAATAATTTTGCGCATGTCATTAATGATTTAGATTATAAGGCCTGATAAGTGCATGGTAATCCAAACAGGAGTCGCTTATAAATATTATAAAAAGTTATGCATGATACTCTTACAAAAGTATAATAACTCAATCAACCTAATTAACTCCATTGGTATTTGCTTTTTAATCGTTTACGGTTTTGAATAAATAACACCTATTATAATTATCATAACAGAGCTGCCATAGTCATATAGCGTCTGGTTATTTCCCTCCGTGCCGTTTGAGGTGTGATGGGTATTGACCCCATTCTTTATTATTATACTGTGATGAAATTGTTATGTAATTCTATTGGATATTGTTGGGGTGTATGCTCTCTTTAATTTAAGTCAATTTGGAGGTACATCCATATATCATTCTGTATGGCTTTCAAATAGCTATCACATCATGCTTGTATGGTGATATCAAGTTAAAATGCATTCAATTAATATCATAGCAATAATAAATCAGACAGCTCTCCTTAATTCCTCTATATGGGGGTGAGGGAGGGGTCTATATTAGTATATTAAATGGTGGTTGTTAATAGTTATAAACATGTACATGCACAATTTAATTTAACATGGAAAAAATTCTTCACCTAAGATCTTTAAATAGTCATTAACAAAAATAAATTATTGAACAAAATTAATCTTGCGAGGCGCGAAATTCAAACTTTAAAAGACAAATAATATCCGGAAGACTTACATTATTACATATACATTTTTTCAAATCCCCCAACCCCTTACCCCGATTGCTAATAGTGATAATCTATGTATGTATATTTTGTACACATTCATGAAAAGAAGACAGTTATCTCATTATCTAACTCATCTGTGTATTATTCAATATCTTAACATTCCTCACCTTATATTTCAATCTCCTTGATTTGCTCTAATATACACTGCATTAATAACAGCCTTCAATTGAACCACTTTACCGCTATGAGAGAACTGCTACTTCGTGTGTTTGCTACAATAAGACTTTATAGGTTCTGCTAACTTTATGATCTTTTGATTGAATAATAGTGGGAATATATAGAACTATAGTGTGACTTGTGAAGAAAATATAGAGCTATAGTGTGACTTGTTAAGAAAATATAGAGCTATAGTGTGACTTGTTAAGAAAATATAGAGCTATAGTGTGACTTGTGAAGAAAATATAGAGCTATAGTGTGACTTGTTAAGAAAATATAGAGCTATAGTGTGACTTGTGAAGAAAATATAGAGCTATAGTGTGACTTGTGAAGAAAATATAGAGCTATAGTGTGACTTGTGAAGAAAATATAGAGCTATAGTGTGACTTGTGAAGAAACTATAGGGGAAAATATAGAGTTATATGTGACTTGTGAAGAAACTATAGGGGAAAATATAGATCTATAGTGTGACTTGTGAAGAAACTATAGGGGAAAATATAGATCTATAGTGTGACTTGTGAAGAAACTATAGGGGAAAATATAGATCTATAGTGTGACTTGTGAAGAAACTATAGGGGAAAATATAGAGCTATAGTGTGATTTGTGAAGAAACTATAGGGAGATATGATTGCAGTATAAATATTCGTATCTGCATATAGTATGAATTGGATCGTGGCCGGTAAATTCCACCGCGGAAAGTTCTCCCGCGGATAGTTCCACCAGGAATATTCCACCGATGTTAAATGCCAGATGTGAAAAATTCCACCGCGGAAGATTCCACCATTTTGAAAATAAAAAATACAAATAAACAGTGTATAACACTGCTAAATTTAACTTCTTGAATCTATCAACAGAAACACTCGATTTAATATTTGACACTAAAATAAAATGTTGTTAGGATTATATTCATCACTGAAAAAGTTAATATTAAGCAGCAATATGATAAGCAAGTTGTTAGTGTTATTTCGTTAGAGTCAATTTAAATCAGCGACCCGCTAAACCGAATTTGTATTAAGATTTTTCATAGCTAAAGAAACTATGTACGTGTTATGATTTATATATCTTTGTGAGTTTTGAAGTTATAATTTTTATTTGTGTGTATGTCTGTGGTTTCAGATTGAAGCTAGTTTATGTACCGAAATTTACCTGCTTATCTCTATTTTCAAAATTTAGTTGAAACGCATTATATTTAAACTTTATTTTGTAATTCTTTCAATAGAGATTATTAAACAGTTTCAGAAAGTTTCCGCTTTGAAAATTTTCTGTGTTTTTTTTATTAAAATATATCGATAATAATTAAACATTTTATTTCGGTACGTGTCAAATTTATCTTTTAATTCCACTTTTTATCGTCGCTAATTTAAATTAAAACACTTGGTTGATAGATAATATATTATATAAAATAAAATTTATGTTACACACAAAATATTATCCTTAATTTCAGTTTCAACATATATATGTTTAAAGGAGAATCAAACGGAATCTAACTGGGGAACATGGGGCAGCGAAACTTTATTGTTGAATTTACACGATTTAAATTTTTATCATATATTTTATTGATTCATATGTAAAAGATTCTCTGATCTGTCTATTATTTCGTATGTTCGCCTTAGCTTATCTTTTAGGCCTTGACTTAAAATAACATATTTTTATAATTTCTTAACTTTTTAAGTAAAGAAATGTTGTTCGGTTACCACAAAAAAAGACTAATTTTTCCGTTATTATGCGGTGGAATCTTCCGTGGTGAAATTTTCCGGCGGTGGAATATTCCGTGGTGGAACTTACCAGCGGTGGAACTTACCTGGTAGAACTTTCCGCGGGGGAATTTACCAAGAACCGGATTGGATATCATAGTGTATAATTGGTTATTTAAATATTTTAAATTAAAAAGAAATATGTGATTTTTCATTATACTTAATCTATCTATTAAATAACCATTTATAAATTGTCCTCTTTTGCTGAGAATATTCTTTATGAAATGCAAGCAGACTAATTTTCACAATATAGGTAGATACATAGAGCTAAACATCTTTGCCAAGGGTTATTGGGACAAATAGGTACTCATTGTACAAACTATGTTTCTTGCTATAGATTGTGGTTGAAAGAAAATATTAAACATAGCATAGGTATAGTATATTGAATCGATTGCGATATAGTGTGTACGGTATATTTCCCATCTAGGGAAAGCTAGCATATTATATATATTATACTTGGAATAATTACATGTTATCAATATTTAAGTAATAAATTCATTATTTGAAGAAAGTAATTCAAATTGAATAAATAATATACACAATATAAAGTCATAGTTAAGTTTTTTCATTTGAAACAAAAATCAAATAAATAGGTGAAGTAATTGCTAACGTTACCCCCTAGAACAGAAGAAACAACTAAAAACAAGTAAATAGGTAAAGTAATAGGTAACGTTACCCCCTAGAACAGAAGAAACAACTAAAAAGAAGTAAATAGGTAAAGTAATAGGTAACGTTACCCCCTAGAACAGACGAAACAACTAAAAACAAGTAAATAGATAAAGTAATAGGTAACGTTACCCCCTAGAACAGAAGAAACAACTAAAAACAAGTAAATAGGTAAAGTAATAGGTAACGTTACCCCCTAGAACAGAAGAAACAACTAAAAACAAGTAAATAGGTAAAGTAATAGGTAACGTTACCCCCTAGAACAGAAGAAACAACTAAAAACAAGTAAATAGGTAAAGTAATAGGTAACGTTACCCCCTAGAACAGAAGAAACAACTAAAAACAAGTAAATAGGTAAAGTAATAGGTAACGTTACCCCCTAGAACAGAAGAAACAACTAAAAACATACCTTGTAATTATATTGAGTTAGACTCAGTTCCGTCAGCTGATATCATAAAGATATACACGCCTACGTAATCTGCAGGCAATTGTTAAATTAACTAACTACCATGTTATTGTTATTCGTAACTCACTCCTGTGATTCACTTAAAATGTGATTTTGCACACTCAGAATAATAATAGGGTCGAATCGAATACCATAATTTATTCGAATCATCTTTACCTTATGAGAAGAAATTTAAATGAAATTAATTATATAACTTTAGTGTGTGATGTGTATCATAGCATACATAAATTACATATATTTAGGAAGTTCCTAGTTATCGATAATGTAAAACCCTTCAATAACTCGAAATTAACCTATTTTATAAATAGTTATATGATATTGTTTTATATTTACATTGTTTTATTATAATTTATACTGTTTTCTTTCTAAATCTATAGTGTTTATTTAAAAATAAATGACAATACTGATAATTATTGATGTAGAACTCAGAAGAATATTAACATTATAGATGAGTAATTTAACTCTTAATAATATTAATCTAACAATATTATTATATTAATATAATTATGTACCTATAGAAAAGTAGCTATAATCTTTTCATGCATTTCCTCTCACATTCTGTACATATGATATAGTTCCTCATAAGATGACAATCGATATATTGTTTCTATTGAATATGTATAATTTATACTCATGACACAATATAGTAAATCAATTCAGTACTAATATAACGAACTCATGCGTGAAATTGTTCAATTTATTAAGCTTTATATACATTTATTCCATTACCTTCACAATGTCACATACATGATATATCAATGAAAAGAATTCATCAAACCTATAATTTGGCTTATCTACTTCTATTGATTCATTCCATTGCAAAGAAATAATCTATACTTACGTATAGGTATAAAACACGTGCAGCAGTCTACATGTGTATTATCATCTGCGGTGGACTCTAATTACCTGGATTACACCGACCGGCATTTTTTCCAATGATGCTTAAATTCATCATCGTTTCGCATTCATTGATTTATTAATTCATCAATATTATAATTTGAAACCATCGGATATCAATGATTACTTAGTGTTCGATTTCATATAAGTGTTAAGTATGCAAGTAAAGATGTTATTCAATGAATAATATTATTTCACTGGTTATCATTTTCAACTTCGTTACACGATCAAATTTTCTCTTTGGCGCCAGTTTACAACTCGAAGCGACTGAGTGAGGTTGCGGTGTCAGTGTTCCTCTGTGTGATCCACCCTATTCTGTCTAATATAATCTAATAGTGTTCTTTGGCGTGGTGAAGTCTTTCCATGTTCTTTTCTATGTTTAGCTAGGACTAACACACATATATGTCTGATAATAAAGCTTGTTCGTATTTATTTGATGAGTTCATATTTATCTTTGATTTTTTATTTTCCAGCTTTACAAAGTGCAACCAGTTTCTTAGCCTATTTGACTTTTTTTCTCTCTAGCTAGGCACCTAGTAAAGTTCATTAACATGTAATGTAATAAACATTTTCTCTATTTAAATGGAAGGTAGCCAAAATTTTGAAATGCACGTCTAATTATCTATTTTTAACTGCCACCAAGTACCTACATGTAGGTAGCAATAATTTCCAGTGTCTTTCTTTCCAGTGTGTGAATCGTATAAGTAACATCCTGCCTGGAGTGTGACTAGCTTCACATATCCTCTTTCTTTAATTATTTGAAGTGACTAGGGCTGTCTGGAAATACCTCTGACTCTACTCGCTATAGGCAATAATAGCATTGCTTTCAAACGGTACCTAGCTAGTGGTGCAATAGAAATTACCTAACTACTTGTCTTGTGATTTGTTTATAATAATAAAATGATGAGCAAAGCAAATATGCAACTTACGTCACGTGGGGTTAAAGGTGAGTTACAAACTTACAGTGCTTGCAAAAAATACCTAGACCATTTATTGTTAGTGTTTTCCTTTGTATGAACGTAATATTATATTGTGACGATAAATACCTGATGTTGGGTAAGTTATGAATCATCGGTCGGTTTCACATCTTCGGTCATATAAGAAACAACGATATATCTAGGTATGTAATAATAATTTTTTTATTTTAATTGGTATCCACGATATATGAAAGTACCATGGATACCAATTGAATTAACATAAAAATTAATTAATATACACAGTTCGCCCCAACTACAATGCATTCATTAATGACTCGTGGTGTCAATTAGATAACATTGCGTTTTTTAATCATGTACCTACAGTTGTTATTACGTTAATTAAATCTTCAGTTGGTGAGTGTTTGTTTTATTTGTTCTTCAGTTGAGTTGCAAATTAAAGGAAAAGGCACTTATTGCAGCATTATTCTAATGTAATATATTGAATTAGTAATATTATATATTCTATTAATACTATCTTTATCAGTTGGCAGAGAGATTGAAAACATTTCTATTTCTGTGTTCTGGTCCATGAAACATTACTTCAGAGAGAGAAAAGGTCCCGTAAACCATTGCTATTTTTGTGACTGCAGAAGTTACTGAAGAAAATAAAAACAATTCTAAAGTTTGGTGTAATTTCTTAGATGTCTGGAAACTATCTCGCTCTCATTTTAAAAGTTTCTTTCTTGTGTCTACATATAAATAACATCATTTTTATTTCAGTGTTATTATAGTCATATGAATTCCTTCAGTTTGGTTGTTGCCTTCATTTTCACGTTATGAGGCTAAAAGGTGTAACATCTACCTTATAACTACAGTGCTTTATATGTAGTAATTTCTGTCATAGTTATAGCATGTTAATCAGAATGACATCGATACATTTAACTATAAAATATCTTCCGGATTATCTAATCAAATTATCCAGTGCAAATATGTTGTTTTATCAGAGTTAATTAACGAATATGAAAACGTATTTCATTAAATTTGTGTATAAGTTTTTCGAGTCTGATTTATCACTAACTGTTACGGTAGAATCATCATTTTTATTGATTTATTCTTACAAAAATCGTGTATTCTGACCAATTTCAAATTATGTAATAAAATAATTAGCTAATTAGTAAAATTTCTTGTTGCAAAAGTGGAATTAGTAAACTGGGAAATATGTTTACAGATTCACTTCTTTCGGCTCGGTGCAACTGAGCAGTCCATACATTTTGTATTCCATTAATTAAGTAGGTACTAAGAGAAATACTGAAGGAAAAAGAAGCCGTGAAGTAAAATATTTTTCTATTTACAAAAACACATTTTATGTAATTATAAGATAAAGAATATCTATTTTGCTATGAAAAAAAATATTCACATCTTTTTTCTAAGGAATTTTTCTCACTACTTCCTTTTCTTTCAAATTTTCCGTCGTTTACTCAGACTAATGTTATAATATCTAATAATTTAATTTTTAGTAAAGTTTCTTTTTCGAGAAGTGAAATTAGTAAACTGTGAAAATATCAGTAAAGTTAGTTTTTGTTGACTGTAGGTAAATTAGCGAAACCTAAATTAGAATATTTTTTTCCAGTCACCCATGAAATTGCGCCTCACCATTAGCATAATGAGGGGGGGGGGGGGAGGACAGAGGAGGGGGTTAGTCTCCCTTTTTCAGCTGTGATGCCTTAGCTGTCCTCATTATAAGTTTTGACGCCTTGCCTCAGATTGCTAAGAAAAATAGTCCTGCCTCCTCTTACAAATGGTAGAAAAGAAGAAAAACTTTTCGTCGAAAAGATTGGGGCTGCTTGAAGAAAAGATTGAGTCTGAATTCAAACCACATGGGAGACACTCACCGTACTCGGGCTGTGAGTGTTAGAAAGTGGGTGCTAACACAGGTCATGAAGGCCAATCAGTAATTTCTGAAGGACAACTTTTTCATGACTTATGTTAACGCTCATTTTTCGAGTATTGTGATTGTCCTATTACCGAGACTCTATTTCTAATTACTTTAACATTTATCATAAAATGTTGACTCTAGTTTGCTATAAAGCAAGTTATATAAGTTATCAAATAAATTCTCAAATAAGGTCTAGAATAAGTTCTTATCTGTATAATAGATTGTAGTGACTGTAGTCCTAATAGTTCGTAAGAAGGTAGAGGAGTGTGACTTTTCTACTTTGCAGTAGATCACTGCCTATCTACTGCCTCTTTACTGCTTTTTTACGATCTTATAGGCCTAGTAGATAGAGGCCAATGGAGTTGCTTTGAAAGCGCTCACATGCTTTACATACTTCCCTGGTCTCTATTCTATGGTACAGATAGAATGGAAGTGTCATGCTGTACTTAGTTGTGATAATCTTACTTTATTCAACTGGAAAATCTACAGAAAGAACGTAACGAATATAAAAGAAAATACTTTTTTTATTATTGAAGCCCATACGAAGTTCGTCAGAATTTTCGGGCAACGATTAAAGGGATTTCACCTGACGTTACATTAGTGATAAAAAAACATTACCAAAGTGATAAAAAGTAGGAATTGCTAGCAAAATGAATTAGTTCACCTCTGATGAAACATATTTACTGACTTAAAACTACTTATAAGTTAAATGACTTACTTTTGAAATCATATTATTGATAATAAATAGGATTTTCAATAATAATATCTTCGATTGTATTAATGTAAAAGCATTAAATTTCGAGAATCGAATAAGTTTGAATATTTATTGAAAGTATGGTCATGTTGATCGATATATCATATTTTACCGATATTTATAACTAATATTTTTTAGTATTGAATTATTGAAGTATATTAAAGTGTATTTTCCTGTAGCTGAATTCACCGTCAGTTCATCAGCGCTTGCCGAAATGTCAATAATTTACTCAGTAAAAACACGCAGCTTGAATTTCCTCAACCGAAATATCTCTCCGATATCGAAATCCAATGTTCGAATCAGTAGCCACGGTAGAGTTACTGCTCTATTAGGTAGTCCCTATGCATTCCTAAAACTCCCTATGGTTATAAACTCAATGAACTTATGAGAGAAAACTCAGAGAAAGAACCCAACTTGATCTTCTATGGCCCCACCATAACTTTCTCTAGGAGATATAGCGTAAGTTACGAATTATCGGTCGGTTTCACATGTTCGGTAAAAACCTAGAAGAAAAAACGGTATACTAATTATTATTTAATTTTAATTATTATATTGTTTTTCTTAAAGGACCGGAGATGTGAAACCGACCGATAATTCGTAACAATGGTTGTTGCAAATTAAATCCTTTGAAGATTATATTTACAACTATAAACTCATCTGTAGGATATCGATAAGTTAATGGACTTATAGATCTATTTAGTTGATTGCTTTATCTGTTTATTGGTACAGTCATTTGCATTTCCTGTGGCTATCTTTCCATCCATAATTATTAATAACTGTAATTGATAATTTGCTGTCCAGTGTGTCACCTGCCACATCCTAACGTACCCTTGGTTTGCCAATGCTAATCAGGGGTTAGGATATAGATATATCTACCTGCGACATGTCACCATATCTAACTTGTTTTGGGTAAAATGGAAAATTCTGTGTTAGCAAAATGTTTTACATTTTCGATCATAGGCTTTATGAAAGAATATTTTAACTCTTAGATGATCGAAAATGTGTGCCTTTCGATATAACTTGGGACTCACCCTACCAGCCTATCTGATTTGTTTTCAACTTCAATCATATTTGTAAGAAGGGATTTCCCCTTAGGTAACTATGTGTCTTTTTCATTTGCTAAATACCTAGCATGCTTGTGTCTGTACAAATTATTGCTTGGGTCGTATCTCTAGGAGTGATCTTCCACAGGGCGATGATAAATGAAACAGATTGAGCCTATCGATCACAATGTGATTAGGGGTTGACTCTCAGCTCAGGTGCACACACGACAGTTAGACATAATTGTCGAGAAGACAGAAGAGATGATCACAAAAGTATAAATAACATTATAAATTATAATTTCTATTCAATCGAGTCCAATAATATAACATTTTTCTGAATATTTTACGTGGATACCCTTGGATATATATTTTACACCACAGAGTGAGGATGAAAAATTCGGTTCTATAGATATATTCCACCCCGGTAAATTCCACCCCTGTGACAATGCTCATTTGGGTGACAATAAAAACTCAAAGATTTTATTTTTAGATTGCCATTTGTTAAATAATTCGTACCGATGAAAAAATAACTCAGACGATATCCTGAGACAATTGAAAAATATTTAGACTTTAGAGGTAGCTCAAGTCAATTGAAATTTTATCATAATAAAATTACAAATATTCTTAATATGCCAGTTTATTTAAAAGTTTACGTGTTGAACAAGGTAATTTTAATTCCTTTCAACATGAAACTGCACATGTGCTCTTACAACAATGGTTGGATGAGGTATGGAAAGGGTCGACTGGCAGAGACAACCCACTCAATGTAATCGTTCTTTGCTTATAAGTTGCTGTTTTGGATTCTAGGACCAAATTCTCCGTGATCAAAATCTCTCAATGTAAGAAAGGCAATAACCTCCCAGTCATAAAACCCTGTGCAATAATTCCTGGTTGAAAAACAAGTAAAAAAAGCCTTCGGTCAAAAACCACCACTCTTATCAAGAAGTTAAAATACTAAATTCAAAATGAAATGAATATAACAATAAATAAACTATACAATTAATATTACTGTAGTGTTGGCGATAGGGAAGAAAATCTGCTTGAAATTGAAAATCTAAATACCTCAACTGATAAATACGTTTACAGATTCTTTCTTTCTGCTGTTTTGTCACATGTGTAGTGAAAAATTAAAAGCTTGTGATTAGCCAGCAAAAGATTTAATTTGATACAGTGAAAATGCAAGTTACCTAGTATTACATAAAATGATATAATATTAATAAATAACTAATATTAATAACTAAACACACCTAACCCGTAAACTAGGGTGGAATTTACCGGGTGGAATATACCTAGGGTAAAATATACCGGGGTGGAATATACCGGTCACCGAAAATTTCGACTACATCATGTCCAGAGTTCGATTCCCGTTGAGGTTATTTCTACTCCATGGTTGAAAATATAAAATACAGTACTAATGATATTGATATTATTACCTCATAATATATCTGTATAATCATTTAGTCTAATAAAGTGTATATTTACAATAACTCTGAGTTCCATAGAATTGTTTTATACTCTGTTTGACTGAATATGATCAGTATGAAGGTAAAGGGATGACAAATTACTCAAGTTCTTTCTCAAGAGGCATAAATGCACTCTATGCAGTGCAAGTTTGCACTAATTTGTTTGGTGTTAATAAAGTCACACCTCAGAATTAGTGTTAGACATGAGATGAAAGACTCCGTGTACTTAGTGACAACACTGGCAGTGCATCTCAGCACTTAGTGCTGTTAACTTGATTGCTACACTCTAGTATACCTTGGCTATGGTAATGCTTGAATGCTGATATATAGTTCTATAAGATGGTAGGAGGTGTAACGATTGTCGATATTGAGAGAAATATTTAAACTATAGGGGATACTTGATAAAAACACATCAACATATTTTGTACTAACTGCTATAATAAAGGTAAAATATTTAACCACATGTTTCACATGTGTTATTGATGGGAAAAAGTTATAATGCTTTAAATTAATAATATTTAATATATATAATTCAGTTTAAACATGCAGTGACTCTTTTCTCTGATAGTACATCATCGCAGTGACTCTTTTCTCTGATAGTACATCATCACAGTGACTCTTTTCTCTGATAGTACATCATCACAGTGACTCTTTTCTCTGACAGTACATCATCACAGTGACTCTTTTCTCTGATAGTACATCATCGCAGTGACTCTTTTCTCTGATAGTACATCATCACAGTGACTCTTTTCTCTGATAGTACATCATCACAATGACTCTTTTCTCTGATAGTACATCACCACAGCGACTCTTTTCTCTGATAGTACATCATCACAGTGACTCTTTTCTCTGATAGTACATCATCGCAGTGACTCTTTTCTCTGATAGTACATCACCACAGCGACTCTTTTCTCTGATAGTACATCATCACAGTGACTCTTTTCTCTGATAGTACATCATCACAGTGACTCTTTTCTCTGATAGTACACCATCACAGTTCTCTCCCATAGACATTACTATCTTCTCACTATCACTGTCACTGCTTTAATTCCAGATGATGCCTTTGTAATCAGCTCCCTCCATTCCAGAGGGAATACATTCTGATCTGGGAATGATTCTGTTAATTCTCTACACTGGGAATCATGTCAACAGTGTTCATTGGAATGATACTATCATTATAAGTTGTATAGGCTTATTCTTATCGGCAATAGGCAAGGCTGCTGTGTAGTTATACTCTAATAGCAACATATGATTGTTTTATTAACAGTATTGCAGTAAAATTGTTTTTGTTACATTAACTATATTAATCACATCCGAACTCGTTGGCTATTGGTTCTGATTTTGATGCTTCATTTTCTTTCCTTTTAATATAACCACTCTTACACTTTAGCTTTTTTACCAATTATACAGTATAATATACGGTCAAAATTAAACTTTCTCCAAATTTGTCATAAATCGATTCAGAATATTTAATTATGTGATGTTAGTATATGTTTCGAATGACTGATTACTAATAAATATTATTGACTAATTAATATATCTAACTAAAATCTAAATAAAATAAATATTACCTAACTATAAATAAATGAAATAGTGAAATATTTATATTTCAAGAAAAGAAAGAATTGATTCTTAGCTCAGAAAATGAAATATATTATAAATAACTAAAGAAAAAAGTAAGAGAAGCAAATCAACACTTTACAAGATATCTGTTTATTTGCTGCGAAAGCGTTAGTTTTGTAATGGTGATGTGAAATTTGGTTCATCAAAAACCTAGATTCGACTAAAACTGTGGGAAATAATATAATTTGGGATTATTATCAGGACTTCCGACTTATTCCAAAAACTTCATGAAAAAACTGCAAAAAAATTTTTTGGTGCGTTTTTGACCTTTAAAGTTTTACTGAAATCTTTCTCTACGATTTTGATGAAAGAAAACTCTAAAGCTGGAGAAAATCTAATAACAAATCGAAATATTGTTTATTTGTTTTCGAAAGAATAGATACAATTTGTATTTTATACTATACTGTTACGATTATTTATTTCTGCTGTACGAATACCAGGAATGATATGAGAATAGTATACATATTATAGATAGCATTGATATCTAATTAATAGATATTAATGATAGTGATATATCTTCTAAAGGCGTTAGATTTATGGTCTCTGTTACCCAAGCAGACGTTAAACCCATACTATAAATTGATTAACTATAAATTTCAAACATGAATTTATATCCATCATAAAATTTTTTTATCTCAATTTTAATTCTAGACTGAAAGCTGTATTTATTAATTACACTAAGACATTGTTTATATCAAATGGCATTATTGATTATCACCCTGACAGCATTATTCGTATCCCCTTCTCTTTTCACTTAGTGTTGTCACAACGCAATCTATGAACACACTCTGAATACTAAGGTACAGCCCTTACTATCACCCCTCCACTTCCCCCGGTGTAGTGGGGGGATCACTTCCCCCGTTATGGTGGGGGAACCACCTAAAGCTAATGCCATGGCACATACCTCCTGTGGTTGACCTCTATTTAATTACTGTTTTTTGAGACTAAACTTCTACTATCGATTGTTATCACCCAAAGATGCTGTTTGTAGTCTTCGGTAAAAAGAAACTTGCAGTTTCATTTATATAGTAGTTAGTAATAGTTACCATAGATATATAGTAGTTACCATATAAATATTGTACTACTGTACTGGACATTGCGAAGCACACTAGTGGAAATGCTTTGCAAGCGGGACTGTTATTGGTGTTTATTTGCATATCTCCCCTCCGTATTACTTTCAGGCGACAAATACGACACGTTCTTTTTCACACTATTTTTATAGTGTTGTTATATGGTCCCTATAAATTCTATGGAGTCTAGGTGTTTTCACTCGCGAATCAAATTACTGTTCACATATTTCAGATGGGAAGAAAAATATAGGTTCAATGCCCCCCCCCCCCCCTTGGGATGAATAATTTAGGGGTGGAGTCGCCACGCTTATTAAAACTTAGGGTGTTAGGCCCTGTTAATGTATTCAAGTAGGGGGAATTAGTTGCTTCTTATGGTTCCTGTATGGTACACTCGTTAGAATATAGAGTACCTGATAGTAGATAGGTATATTCTCTATTCAAAAAGAAAAATAATAAAAAACATAACAGGTCAAAATTAGGCTAGTCTAAATTATATATAGCTATTTAATGAATTGAGAATTGAAAATAGATAACTTTCCAGAACATTAGCCATAGTGGGAACATAGAAAAGATGTCCCCTTTACTCTCCTATGGCCCCACCATAACTCTCTCTCTCTCTCATTCTCCTCTGTTGCTGAGTAAGGTTTTTCCTTTAGAGGGTCAGAGGCAATCACTTAGAGGTAGGTACTGAGGTGCATAGCAATGCACTCACAGAAACAACACGCCATGCCTCTCATGGTAAAGGATACTATTGAACTGTAGAGAAATGGTAGGAAACCACTTTCTTGTCTCACTGCCTTTTCAAAGTCTCTTGTATTTATTTCCCTTTTGGCAACAGCGATATGACCTTTGGTTCTGTTTCACATTCAATCCCATTTCTGACTTCAAAATTCACTTCAATTCAATTTACTTCCAAAGCTGTTTCATGGCCACAGTTGTATTTAAATCACAATCCTCACTATTTAAATCTTTTCCTACATTTTATTTGATTTTTCGAAGAAATTAGAGAAGAGTTTTTATATTTCTATTAAACTTATCTATTTTATTTTCCATTAGGTTGAATGTATTCAGACTATTACTGTATTTATTTACGCAACATACTGCCACATGATAAGGTAATTGTCTCAATATTTCCCCTCTACCATATAACTGTTCTTATTTTTTCCAAAGAACAAAAAGAATGTCCCTTTGCATCTTTGAAGTCACAAGAGTGACTGTATCTCTTCGGAAAATGAAAAGAAATGTCATGTGAGGTGGCACTGAGCCCTGGAGAGAAGACAGAAAAAATAGGCACTGGAAAGATAGGAAAATAGGCACTGGAGAGATAGGAAAAATAGGCTCTGCATGGAAAGATAGGATATTTAGAGATAGGCCTATCTATGGAGAGACAGGCAGTTTGTGATAGTCTATTGCGATTATGGTAGGAATAGCATTGCACCACACTATTCTCCCCATTCTTCTCTATAGGAATAGCATTGCATGCTACATTCCTCACTGTTTCCCGTACGAATAGCATAGCCATCATTGCCTTTCATTCCTATGCGTTCACACCCCTGATGGGCACATGCACTTTACACGCTGCCTAGCGCCTTCCCAAGAAAAGAAGGTTAACGACTTAAAGGAGCAAGGCGCTCTGAAGAAGGGCCACACGAAGGTGTGTGCTAAAATCACCTGACACATTTTGTAGTGGTGGTAATGGTATTAACATATCACTCTTAATATTAGTAAAATAATAGACTTAAGTTAAGTCAGACTTAGCTAGAAATGTGATTAGTAGTTTCCGTGGAGTTCTGATATTGGTGGGAAATCAATGCTTGGAATTGATTTCATTGCAATAATTACTATTTATGTATTGAATATAAGTAAATAATATGTAAATTGGTATTCTGAAGATATACTGAGAATATCCATGACTCTCATATGTATTTTGGTAATATGTATATGTATATTTGGCGAACTAGGTTCATTTTTGTAAAATATACTAAACAGACTATCCTCTAACTTACATCACTGTAGAAGCTACCAGCATGTTGGTAATACCACACACCGTGAATAGTGAGTAAATCAATATATATAACACTGAACATAAAATATTATTGGTAATGTTCTGTACACAAACTCTTACAATTTATATCCATAGGTTACATTTACTGAGATGCAATGCCAAATATCTACCAGAATTATAATATTAATGAAGTTACTTTCGAGAAATTTGTTTAAAATAATAATCACTTTTTTCATTGTACATATATTGATTATCTTTGAATTTCGAACTGAATTTAGTGAAGTTAAAAGAGTCCAATAACTTGCATCATCTACATGGGATATTCATCATATTCTTTCAATATATCTTTTATTTAGGATACTTTTATGTTTAAGTGTTTTTATAGTGAAACACTGCTCTAGCAACGCTCTTGATTGTTGTTGTTGTTTCTTTCAAATATATTATATCGTAAACAGATAGATAACATTTTTATGATTTATTAGCAGGCGGTATCAAGATATTTTAAAATGAAAAATTGTTTTATAATGAAAATTGAAAAGTCTGCCTACCACAAAATCTAAGACCTCTAAATCTGCAAGTAGCGTTAATTTTTGTTGATATTAAACACTATATGGTATCAGGAATGGAGGATTTATTTATAAGTATTACTATAGTTACTCCTTACAAACTAATATTAACTTCAAATCTTTAATAATTGTCATATCTAACTCAGAAGTAAGAGTTACGTTACACAGTTTCTAGTACGACATACAAAGGAAAGGAGTCCTATGCATGAGGCAGTTGTTTGAGTTATTGTTTCAAACAAAGGAGTTGTTGGTAACAAGTGACGGGGTAACGATAGTTAGTGTGACGAATGCTTTGTCACAATAACGTGACATTGCCTACTAGTAACGCTAAGGGGGGGGGGGGATTGTTATGAGAGAGGGAGGGAGTTATTTTCACATTAGTAATAGTGAACGAAATGAAGTGAGATTGGAATTGAGGGAAATATATTACATAATATATTAACAAAAGTGCCTGGACTAGTTACAGATCTTTTCTGTTTGCTGGGCGCATTTGAAAATAAAGAAAATATAAAGTAATGTTATCATAGTTACTGATTTTTAGAGTAACTTATTTAGTTAGAAGAAATGCACACTTGTTATAAAGGGTGACCAATAAAAAACTGGTTGAAAATAAATGCATATAACTTAAAAAGTAATTGGTGTAGAAAGATGAAACAAAAAACCACATGAAAGACTATATTCTCAAGTTGCTTAAAATCGACACCGCTCTGCTTAATACAGAGATTAATTCTTTATTTCAAAATTAGCGATTACTGCAACAAATATATTTAGGTTACTTCCGTATTACTTGCTTCAAGTCTTCAATCATGCTTAGTTTCAATTTAAAAACCTTCTCTTCAACATATATCAGAGGTCTAGAGACCTATAGTTGGCCAGAGAAAACTGTTTGGTGCGAAATAATCTTGTCTTCGAAGTGATTTTTCAACAAATCTAGTGCAGACAAGAATGTGTAATTTAGGGTGGGCCAAAAAATAATGTTTTGGATATCACTCATGGAATAGTGATATAAAGTTGATATGACAAGTAAAGGTACGTGTACTGAAATTTGAGTGAATTCTGACATGATTAACAGTTGCCCCCAAGCAATTCAAATATCAGAAAAGTAAGATTTTTGGTGATTTTTACTACATTTTGGCAAAAATCTCATAAACTCTGATTCATTATCCTTTAGAATAGGAAGATAGCTTGAGAAGAAATTTTTTTGGTGTCTGTGCCGGAAAATCAGACAGGTACGACAATGTTTACAGTTGCCCCACCCCTCCAAATGGTTCGAATTTAGGCACCGCTGGAGACTAGTCAGTGTAGTGCTCCACACTTATGCAGGTCTGGTGCTCAGTGAAGAACATAATAAAGAGTATTATATGCAATAAATTGATTAAAAAAACATAATAATTGATTAGTAAACCAACATTTCAATATTTAGAACACTTAGTGACTCAATAAAGTTGATTAAGCGAATTGCATGGGTTATAATTTAATTGCTAAAATCCGAGTAAATTCGAAATTTTTGCAATACGAAAATATTAATAAATGCTTTTATAAAATGAAATAAATACAATTCACAAAGTTATTTTGATAATTAAATTACTTCTATCTTATCACAATAACAGCATGATTGCTCTAGAAGCCAAATTTAAGAGAAATATTGTAATAGTAATATATTTCACAAAAAAAGGGCTCGGGGCAACTCAAAAGTATCTAAAATTAATCTGCAATTTTGCAAGTTGTGTTTTTTCGTATATTGAGAACTAAATTTACCTATTCCATTGAAAAAGCAAAATTGAATATTTTAGAATTAATGGGAAAATATCATTTTGTACAAAATTTCAAATGTTTTGGGGCAACTCTAAAATATATAGAAAAGGCCTGTAAATTGGCATGCAATGTTTTTTTATAACGTATCAACTTATTATAACTATTCCATATGAAGATTCTGAAGTTTGTTCGAAACCTCTATTTTTGGCCTATCCTATAATGTGTATGCAGTGTCAGTGTCCTAATGGAACCAAACGTCAAGATGATTGTCGTCAGTCATTACAGTATTTAACATTTCAATTTATTCACCAGTGTTTACAGAACAAACATTTCTAGTCTCTACATCTTTAAAAAAATATGGACCATGCATGGCCTATGCGAACTCAAACGTTACCGAACTGTCACTTTCTGCTAGTGCAATGGTTTCTCAAACAATTCATTTTTTGTCCATTTCTTGAACAAATTCTTAACCATTTTAATGTTTATATCCTTGTTGTATTGAATGACATAGTTTATCTTAACTTTAGTTGGAGAACTGCTTAAATGATAATGTTTAGCAATGAAAACACGCTATTCAATAATTAGCTGCATAATTTTTCATGAGGGTTGAATAAAATGTGATAACGAAATAACCATTACTTTTAATTTAGATATCTGTATACGTAATTCGATTGTTGTTCAATATCTTTGATATCAAATAAAACTTGAGAATATATTCTTTAATGTGATTTTTGTTTTATCTTTCTACACCAATTACTTTTTGAGTTATAAGCATTTACTTTCGACCAGTTTTATATTGGTCACCCTGTACTAAATAATGTATTTAGAATAGTTTCTGTTTCCTAGGCGCATATGAAAATAAAATAATAATAAAATAATGATATAAAAATATCGTTGAACAAATCGGTATTCTAAAATTAAATAATTTATTTTAAAAAGTTTCCAGATTTTCTTATTGCATCTCCACTTCCGTTTCTTATTATTCTTCTTCATTTCGTACGTGGTTATTTTTGCAAATCTTCCTCTCCCGTATCATGCCATATTTCTTTAGGAATTTAATTGCCTTTTCATCCGAATCCAGGTTTCTTTAAATCCACTTCAGATTACAATCTTCATAAAGCAGAGGTCATTAAATAACAACGCGTATCCATAATATAATAATATTTGCACTATTTTCAAATGCGCAGCAAACAGAAAAGATCTCTAGTTACTTGTTGAAAAAAATACTCCCTAAACTATTTACCACTGCTTAAGTTTTACAAAATATTACACTGACTAATTGACTTAATAAAAAATGATGTCTAATTCACGCTTTTAATAAAATGTGCATGGTTCCCTATTTTATTTTAAATCTTTATCCTTCTGCTAAATCCGTTTTCATACTCAGTTCAAGTGACTGAATATAATTACAAGAATGATAAAGAGTTGATATCTCTTGGCTCTTCCTCAAGCAAGAAAAATCAAACATGAATTCTGAATTGAACTATTAAAAATACTATCACATAAAAGCTCCCAATGATGGTAATTAGCATTAAATTCTATGATTACCATCACTTTTCCCCTGAACAGACACTTTAACTTGGTGAACACTAGCAGTAAAACACACTATATTAATTGGTGCCAATTGCTTTAATGTAGCGACTGCTTTGCTCTGCTGCTTGCACTTCTCTTTGAGGTGATATTGCATGGTTATTTACTGCATTTTCAACCTTACAGACCTCACTAAGGAGGTTAGTAATAATGACTACTTAAGTCAAGCAAGGCCGTGGATTTTTAAGTACATAGGGTTAAACTGAATAGCTTGTTAATTAATTAAATAATTACAAGGGATATTCTCGTGAGAAATATTTTATTTGAAGCATTTAGACAAAAACTTAAAAACGTCATTACAACTTTTTTGTTAGTAATTGATAATATATTAACAATTATTGAAAACAAATGTTGAATTTATTTTTTATTATTCATTTTTACTTATACGTAATTTTGATTAGCCATATACAATGCTAATGGATGCTTTATACAAATATGAGTGATAAATAATTATATATTCAATGGATTTATTATATTTATATTTCCTCACAATAGTTATTTCCCCAATAAATCAACAATAGACAAATATACATTAAATAGCCCAGGGAAAAGAGGGGACAGTGATCAGTCTAGCCAAAGTTATGGATTTTTTCGGTGTACCGTGTCAATAGTTTGGGTGACACGGTACACTGAAAAGATCCTTACTAGCAACTACACGGTACACTGAAAAAATTCTTCCTAGCCACTACACGGTACACTGAAAGATCCTTCCTAGCCACTACACGGTACACTGAAAAGATCCTTCCTAGCCACTACACGGTACACTGAAAAGATTCTTCCTAGCCACTACACGGTACACTGAAAAGATTCTTCCTAGCCACTACACGGTACACTGAAAAGATTCTTCCTAGCCACTACACGGTACACTGAAAAGATTCTTCTTAGCCAATTCCTATCGAAAACTGAACATTTTTTTGTAACTTGATATCGGCCGCTGCGTATATATTTACTCCAGCAAATTCTTTCACTTTGCGCTCGAAATGAGGGTTTTCAACATAAATGCTGCCTAAACTAATATTTCAAAACATCAATAATATATGCTAGTTAAGAATAAACATATTATGATATTGGTACAATTTTCTCTACATCTATTTCTTCAGTGTCACACTATTCTAAAGTCAATACAGAAGTCATTTCTTTTTGTACTTTGAAAGATGTTTCCTCCTGTCGATTATATCGTTAGAGTAATTTCCCTCTCCTTCCGAGCAATAAAATCAGAAGGCAGCAGAGAGGGGAAAAGAAAAAGACTATTGTCTCTGTTACCTCTCATTGGGGAGAAAAGGACAACGTTACTGCCTCACTATGTTGTCACATAGAAATACTATATTTAGAAATATTAATTTTAAAATATAATATTAGTAAGTAATAAGTATACATACACCGCGCACAATCCCGCAAACTCTGTATTTACTCAAAAACCAAATGTATTAGTGAAACTCTTTTTCTCATGATGAAATGATCATGAATGAGGATGGTTCTCATCCAGTTTCGAAATAATAACTAAATAAATAAAATACACAAAGGCAATTTTTCGTGCGCAACTTTTAGTGAGTGTATAGGGGTATCACTGCGCCCATGAAGGGGTGTTACTGCGCATTGCATAAATATCACACTCCTCTCTCCCACCTTTTTAAACATATTTAATGAATCTGCAAGAAATTTAACACTTAAATTTCACGCAACTAGTTAACTACTTATATCAAGTAATATACTACGATCGTAAAATTATTGTTAATCAATATTATAATTAAATAATACCTTATTCAGTATTTATGCATTTATTAAGAGCTAAAAACAGAAATTTTTAATATTTATTTACATACAAATATGGTTATTAATGATGCGCAGTGATACCCCTCTTCCTCTAAATTGTCTGGGGTATCACTGCGTACGGTTGTGGCGTTAAAACTGAGAAGCTGAAAATTTGACATAATGTAATTCTTAATGTTTGTGTTAACATTTTAAAACAATATGAGTCTATAAATATCGGTTCTAGAGTTATAATTTATTGGAGAGTTTGCGGGATTTAAAAATCACCAGCGCAAACTTTTTTCAGATCGTTTTTAGAGCACCACATACATCGAGACGTAGCTCTAGAAATACTAATAGGATAATGGTGCGTCATTATGTTTATGGGAGAAAAGAAGATGCTTGAAATGATGATGCAATCAGATTTAGGCTAAAACAAGTGGTTTCAAAATTATATGAAGTGCCGAGTGATACCCCATAAAAAGGGTATGCGCAGTGATACCCCGTCCGACTCTATATTTTATGAAAAATATTTACTTTATTTAGGTATAACTAATTCTACTAAATTTTAAATAAAATTTAACTTCCTTCTTTCGTATAGTAGGTGTAAAATTATTTCAATAAATTGTTTTCAGATGAGCTTTAAAGGAATAATTTCAAATGAATTTTAACTCAAAAATAAGTACGAATTGTCATATAATGTTAGTAATTTTTTCTTAAGAAATTCAAAATATATTGGATTGATTTTCTTAGGAAATAAATTATTATCTTATTTTTTAATTTTTAAATTTACATTTGGTTAGCGTATATGCATAGTGAGACATATTCAAAAACGAAAATGTTGAACATGATCACTCATATAAATTGTGAGTGTAGAGTAAGTGCACACTCATGCCTCAGTCATCAGTCACTCACTCCCCTCACTTGCCTCTGATCCTCATGAGTGATATCGATCACTCGCAGGATATGCTAGTATCAGCTACAGTGAGGTACAAATATATACCAAAAACTGAGTTATTTAGTACACAGTTTATAAATGTATTTAGTATTCTATATCATCTTTTAGAAAGTTATTGGCATCAATTCTTTTTAATGCTTTTTAGTATTTCTTTCTGGAAATTCAAAATTAAAAAAAAAAATCTTCAAATGAATTCACTGAAATTTAATATTTTTTATATCGTAATTCGTATTTCTCGTAGCAATGAACTCTGTTTCATTTTTCTCTAGTCACTCCTTAATATTATTCAAAGTTATTCCAGATTGAGAGGCTTGCCTGGATTTAAATATTTCCCGGTGCGTTTGCATATCGTGTTCTCGCTCATAGAAAACAAACAAACAAACTAACAGTGTTTGCGCCTTTGTTCCAAAGCTCTTCTGGCAAATTGTTCGTAGACAAACAAGTAACTAGAAGATATCATACTAAAGTAAATGTTATCCCTAGCATAAAATATAATGCACGTAACACTGTGAAGGAAAATAGGGAACTTCAATACGGTTATTAGAGGTGCTTGTTGAAAGCATTAGAACTAGATTTTTTTAGTTTTATCGGAGAAACATTCTAATTAAATACAAAGATACTATAAATATATACTTAATATTATTACATTGTTTAATAACTTCAAAACAAAATCTAAAGTCTGAATTACCAGTACTATCACCGTATATGACTGACTGTTGGTGAAGAGTATGCTCTGAATACATAATAATTAATTAATTACATGCAAAATTTAGCTCATATTTCCCACAGGAAAGGAGTTTGGATAGCCTGAGTACTATAAATCGGTAAGGGTGAGAGTGAATGCAGTATAGCGTGATATACAGCCTTATGTATTTCCATTAATTTAATTCCTGTAGTAGAATAATTACACTCGATTTATTATTGTTATGTGCCGTGAATTTTTATCATTCTAATGATGTTGCTGGTGGTTAAATGATGAGTTGGTACATCACTGTGATGTTTTTCAGTGTAGATAATTGTATTTTGGGGTTTTCGGGGTTCTTTCATTCTTTGAATTTTATTCATATTTTTCAAATATTTTCAACATTCAAATTGTTTCATCCACTTGGTAGCGTGGTATTAATTGGTGCAGAGTAGCTTAGTTAACTGCGAAGTTACGATCTATTATGGAATAGATATTTCATTCATTTAATCTATTGTTTATGTTACTTGTCAATAGTAATCATTAACTTCTTCAATGCATTAATTAGTGTCCAATTCAGTCATCCAACCAAACACACGGTGGAATGAAACACATATAATTAAATTTAGATATATTCTAAAATAGGTGATCAGACAGAAAAGCTCAATTAATAAATTCTAAATTAACATCTGTCTCTATTTTAATTAACAACCTATAGAGGGGTTTACTTCACAACATGGCCAAACTTTGGAGGTGAGGTTCACCATTCACTGATAAAAACAGGGGAAGTACACAGCACTGACGAAATATGAATTGGGGAAGTACTGCGTTTCTGCTGGAGTGTGTGCCACAGGAAACTTGTCGAAAAGACAGTTACTGCAGGTGAGTACACTGACTCCAGGCTTTTACATGCTCGTGAAATTTCTGCTCTGCAACATGGAAGCTGTTCTGCAATCTACTTCAGTTGCTAGTTATCTTATACAATGACTCTGACTCTGTCGTAAAGAATGCAATCTCAGCTGTCGAGAAACTGCTGCTGACTCGTTGAGTTGCAAGATTGAGTCACTTCTTCTGGGTTCTATCTCCACCTTCTCGGGGTTAGGTTGAAGACTCTCCCCGGTCTGGGTCTGAAGCCCGTAAACTTCTTGAGACTGTCCCGTGAGCAGAGCCTGAGTGACATGCAGCTACAGGGAGAGTCAAAAGTTATAACAGGCTGTCATCATTTCAATCCACTGCTTATATACAAGAGAGATTCTTCCCAAACTGCATCAATATCCAATCGTTAGATGCCTTTGTTCTTATTTCTCCAATTTTATTGGTACTCAACCTACCTGTGAGCAGTCTCTAATTTTACCCTCAACTAATATAAACTCTAATTCTCAATTTACTTTTCCCGTCAATTCCTACCTTCCTCATTAATATCTGTCAAAGAAGTTCAACACATTCGGGAACTAAGGAATACGATACCTACAAAGTTCATCATTTCTACAGAGGTAACCGCAGAAAGCCTTCTGGGCTAGAGAGTAGAGTAGATATCGTGGTTAATTAGAATAATTACATTCTCCAATTCATACTGTGTAATTTGTTTGAAAAAGATTTACTATTTACTACTAAACAACTTCTTTAGGCCACAACATTTGAGCAGAAGGGCAATATATCATGACACTGTTTTATCTCAAAGCCACAAACATAATTAACTTCAAATGACAGTCCGGTCTAAAGTATTTTACAACTACAAGTATACAGTATTATTTGCTTTCTATTGTTCATTATTATGTCAAATTAAATGGGTAAAATGTTTTTATATTACATGGTAAATTTGTATAATGTGTTATTGAATTACGAAATAGAATATTTACCTAGTGGTGTGTTATAGTAACTAGTTCTAGTAGCCAAGTTCAAGTGTATATTCCAATGATAAAATTTATTCATGAAACTATATTCAGAAACACACTATCATATTATATATATATTATATACAAAGTTACAATGTACAGAGCTCAGAGGCTTTTAAGGCAACCTATACAACTGAAGAACATTTATTTAGGGAATTATTAAAGGAAACATTACAAATAACTTTCTCGTATAGTTTCATTTTCTATGTCATGTTTAATAGTCTTAGTTTGTATACAGAGATGGATATAGCTTACTTTTTCTACCACTGTTTCTTTCAGCTCATTACTGTGGTGTTTACAGAGGGAAATAATCAGTGAATGTTGTTATTAACATTAAGGCGTGTTTATGTTTGTCATGTAGTTATTATAACGTTATTGTTTGTTACCAATGTGACATCATAACGAACACACCATTGTTATTTAACCAAACATCAGAACGTTATTGTTATTACTTTGCAAATTGCGGAAGGTGATGTTTTAGGTGGCATTTATTTATTTGTCATCTTTTTATTCGCATATTTATAACTCAAGGCAAATTATTGGATGGTCAAGTTCATCTATAAACGGCGGCGATGATATGCGCTCTACGTGTGCCCGTCATCTAGTTGTTTGTAACATTAGTGGGTAACATTTGTTATTTTTTCTAACATTTTATTCTCTATATATGTACGTTTCAGGTTTTTCTTACATTCTCATTCTAAATTTCATATGGTGTATTTATTGAATTTCAAATATCTAGCACGAGATTAAAGTGAAAGCAATTATCTTATTAAGTGTTTAATATAATTCTCTTGACAGCTGTTCACACCGTGCATGTGTAGTGTGTATTTGGCAGGTGTAATCACTTGCCTGTCTGCTTGAAGACACCTGTTATTGGGAAAGTAGTACAACTGAAACATAATTGAAGCTTTAGATTAAATATATGTAGAAAAATATACATATCACAGTGATTAACATTCATTTTTTGTAGTAATATTCATGTTTCAGTTTTACATCTTTTTATACAATAATGATGCATGTTGCAGTTCTTTAATAGTCTATAGTACATGTATTGATTATTATTGCATTGTTCTCTAAAAAATCAATGGTTGGTTGTAGCTTATAAGACAGTATAGTAAATACTTACAACCAACTGGTTCGGTCTTATAGTATTCCCTAAATAGTTATCAGATCAAATTACAGCAGCAATATACTCTATAGTCTATAGCTGCACACGTCGCTTCCTTGCTTGGTAAACCGGTTCACCTGCATTCAAACACTGGGTTAACTGGCGAACAAAGCAACCATATCGCTAGCCACATCTCTAGTTTAGCAAAGGTAAAGCGTACCTCTACATTGTACAGTGTACAGTGTAATATACCTGTACAGTGTAATGTACCTGTACAGTGTAATGTACCTGTACAGTGTAATGTACCTGTACAGTGTAATGTACCTGTACAGTGTAATGTACCTGTACAGTGTAATGTACCTGTACAGTGTAATGTACCTGTACAGTGTAATGTACCTGTACAGTGTAATGTACCTGTACAGTGTAATGTACCTGTACAGTGTAATGTACCTGTACAGTGTAATGTACCTGTACAGTGTAATGTACCTGTACAGTGTAATATACCTGTACATTGTAATATACCTGTACAGTGTAATGTACCTGTACAGTGTAATATACCTGTACAGTGTAATGTACCTGTACAGTGTAATGTACCTGTACAGTGTAATGTACCTGTACATTGTAATGTACCTGTACAGTGTAATATACCTGTACAGTGTAATGTACCTGTACAGTGTAATATACCTGTACAGTGTAATGTACCTGTACAGTGTAATGTACCTGTACAGTGTAATGTACCTGTACAGTGTAATATACCTGTACAGTGTAATATACCTGTACATTGTAATATACCTGTACAGTGTAATGTACCTGTACAGTGTAATATACCTGTACAGTGTAATGTACCTGTACAGTGTAATGTACCTGTACAGTGTAATGTACCTGTACATTGTAATGTACCTGTACAGTGTAATATACCTGTACAGTGTAATGTACCTGTACAGTGTAATATACCTGTACAGTGTAATGTACCTGTACAGTGTAATATACCTGTACAGTGTAATGTACCTGTACATTGTAATGTACCTGTACAGTGTAATATACCTGTACAGTGTAATGTACCTGTACAGTGTAATGTACCTGTACAGTATATTCCTACCTCTTTACATCCATCTTATTAGATAGATATACTCAATCTATTCCTTACGATGTTATTCACAAATATTTTTGTCTATAATTCATGTTCAACCGCCAATGATGCTAATATATAAAATGTATAATACATACCTAAGGTCTATTTAGCCTATGTGTTGAAAAGTGTGTGTTTTACAATCCGGTAACACGATTCCCTGCCTCATTCACCCCACTAACCCTCCTTACCTCAGCTAACCCATTTGGTGAGAATAGCTCTGCGAATATTCTCTAGTCAATAAAAAATATTGATGCTAATATTCTTGAAATCTATTAATTTATAAATTGGTTTGAATAGAATAAAGTTTGTCATTTATTGAGTATATATAGGCACTTGAATTGTTTCTATTATGTCTAGTTATATTTAAGTTTCAATAATTTCTTATATTGTAAAATGAAAGTTAGTACAACCCTGTCCAATTCACGGTAATGTTAGTTAGAGACTGTAAATATTGGTCTTTCTTCTCGGTCAGTGACTGTCTTTGTAGGTCTATCTTTTGCGTGAGTGACTGTATATATTCAGGGCGTGGTTTGGTGGTCTAATTTCCCTCATTAATCAGGCAAGTCTCCGCCAAATTGATGATGAAGCTTTTGCTTTTTGTGCCATTAGGCGATTAGTGGCGAGAAGTGCTTCAAAAATTGGTGATATGGTTACTAGAGAGAGAGAGTGAGAGAGAGAGAGGTAACTACTATGACAGAAGAGAGAGGTAATTACTGTGACAGAAGAGAGAGGTAACTACTATGAGAGAAGAGAGAAGTAACTACTGTGACAGAAGAGAGAAGTAACTAATATGAATGAAGGGATTCACAAGCATCAAGAGACCTTCAAATGTCACTTATTGCCTATCCAAGTAATGCCCTTGTGGTCAACCAGCTGTGCGCTCGACGTTGAAATTAAAAACTATCTCTCAGTTCCCCCCCCCCCCTTCTCCCACGCGGTTCATATGCGTTTCGACCTCATATTTCAGTCCCTGGAAAGGGACGGACCCAAGACAGGCACGCAAATATTATTCGAAGGCAATTATCGTTGTTAGTGTTAACCTGGTCTTGGTCCAGTCACCATCCTCAAAAGCTGCTTTCTCTATAAGATCTGTATTCAGAGACGATGAATGGAGTTACCTTATCTCTCTTGTCATGGAAATGTAACTCCCTCAAAATGTAGGGCTCATCTACAGTCTGGCTGCTGACAACATTCGGTGGCAGTCTGTTCCAAATTTTACAGATTTTACCTGTATGAAGATCTCCAACTGAGCATCCGCTCGCAACGTTGGTGACCAGAACTGGACCGCAAACTCCAAAAGATATCTTATGGTGTTGCACAATGTACAGGGTGAGAACAGTATCTTTTTCGTTATTTGAGTTGCCTCTTGATGTACCCTAGGCAATCAGCTACCAGGCACTGTCGATAGTACTTGAGATCCCTGGTGATCATCACTCCAAGATTCTTCCGCATATGTGTGGGTCTTATATGGGGCTTCAAGTAGCGTGTATGCAGCTTCAATCATTCTACGATCAGCATGAAGTAATCTATACTTGTCCACATTGTAAGGCATCTGCCACTTTCTCGACCACTCTCCGATTTTGAAAAGATCACGCTGGAGGTGTCCGTTGGCCTCTGGACTTGCAGCGTTGATGCCAATCTTTGTATTGTCAGCAACCTTGGATACGAGTCCTACGTTAAGTTCATTGACGTAAATAATAAGAACTGAAACCATGGACTGGGAAACCCCGCTGGTTATGGAGCACCACACAGAGGCTACGCCATTGACCACCACTCTTTGTTGCCTTTTATTTAGCCATGACCTGATCCATTGTAGGACTCGTACCCTAATTGGTGATAGGATTACTAGTGAAGACGCCATCAGCCTCTAGTGAGGTACCTTGTCAAATGCATTCTTGAAATCAAGGTAGACAATGTCAACAGCTTTGGATTTGTCATGCTCCTGAAGAACGTAGCTACTTTGTCAGGCATGACTTCCCCCGAAGAGAGCCATGCTGACTCTTTCCTCTGAGCTGGTGTTCTTCCAGGTGAGCCACAATCCTATCCTTGTTGATGGATTCAAGCAGCTTTCCAGAAACTGACATCAAACGAATCGGCCTATTGCCTGTTAGTTGGTGCTGTCACCTATAAGTAAGATTGGGGTCACATCTTCAATCTTCAAGAGTCGGCATCCTGAATGAGATAACTGAAGGCACCCTCCTTAACTTCGTGTTTACAGATGAGAAGAAATTTGACATCCAGCAAGTTATGAGCCATCAGAATGATCGAGTATGAACTTCTTCAAGTTCAGGTGAGGGTAGGATTGTGACGAGATGTCAAAATGGGCAGTCTGTGATAGTTTGGACTTCTGTGACAGCCACTAAAAAATTTCTCCTCGTATTCGTGCCTTGTGAGGTCAAATTGAACTCAGAATGGTACATTTCTCTCATTCCGGGATCGAAGTTGCAAAACTAAAGAACACATTCAGGGTTCATCAAAAGTGTCTCTGACAGGACTCAGCACCATCAAATTGCTGCTAATTGACCCAGACCTGAATTCAAAGGAACATTCCATCCTCCATAGGCAAAGATGTCTGTCCAGCAAGGAGTCCAAACTTTAATCCGTTTGATTTTTTCTATCTGGTCTGTTTTGGAGACAAGTTTCTCGACTACTTCTCACACTTCTCTCGAGTCTTTGGAAACAAAACTGCAAAAGGAATGGGAAGCAATTCCACAAGAACAGATACATGCCGTTAGCGATGCATTTATTCCTAGCCTAAAAGCTGTAGTTCTTAAGAAAAGAGGTTCTATCGAATAAATTGAAACACTGTATCGTTTCATTATTATTCACTTTTGAATAAAACTATACTTTTTGAATACTAATATATACATATATGAGAAAGTTAGTGCCATAATTCTGAAAGACTGTGCATAGCTCCATATACTTATATTACATCATTCTCTCTTTCGAGACCTGATATCATGCAGTTGAAATGTTCTTTTATATATGATAGTTATAATTTGGTGTAATTTAAGTGAATTGTGCCACTGCATTTCAAAGATATGGGATATTATTGACCATTGCTACCGTCAACATTACTCCTATAAAATGGTGTATATTCTTGTTCACATTGAGATGCTAGGGGAATATTCTTAGTAAGGAATTATATAAATTCTAGTGAGATGTGCAGAAGGGAATGTTAGAACTTATCACTATAATATACACATGTGAATAACATTAAAAGGATTTAATGTACAGGTTGGTATATGCTATTTAGTTATAATGTAATTACCTTCGCAGATTGTGAAGGTTATATTTTAGGCGGCATTTATATTCATTTATTTTTTTATCATCTTGTTATTCGCATAACTCAAAAAATAAATTGCTTGGAATTTGATTGGACGATTGGTCATTATCTAGGAAACATTTCATTAGATTTGGGAGTGAAGGCGAAAGTCAAGGTCATATATAAGCGGCGGCGAAGGTAAGCGCTCTACGAATGTACGTTATCTAGTTATATATACTTAGATGTAACTTTTTCCCCTATTTTCTCTAATTAATTTCCTTATGCAGTTATTATCATTGTCTCACATCTTTCATTCCACTTGGGCACTCAATTACGCTCACAGTACTCGGAAAGTGGGTGTCAATATAGATAGGTGTAGCATTCTGAATTAGCTAAAAATATATTAGAAAATATTAGATCAGAAATAAGTCCTAAAGTAATGGAATGTGGTATGTTTCCCACGGAGTAATAAAACATTTAATGATGTATTAGTACAGCTCAGAAATACTTTTAAGAATAAAGGATCTATTTTCTATAATTAGTTTACAACTTAGAGATTCATGTGGTTTGAGCCAACCAAGTTATGGACGGGGTCTTAGCTCATTAGTGGTTTTCTGTTAAGATGCTTAGAAGTATATAAGGCCTGGAATTATGTAACTAGGTTCACTCGTAGTCCCGCCGTAGTAAGAGTCAGTTAGTTGGGCATTTGAGTCAGAGTCAGAACTTAGAGTAAGGACTTCAGACCGGCCAGTCCGGGTTGGGCTGGGTCCACGATCTCATCTCTACCATACTTTTGTCATCTCTAGCTGTAATGAAATGCTGTATTCAAGTTGATAACAATACATCCTTTTTTGAGCGCTGGATCACTACCTTCATTAACCCCACCATCCTTACTATAGGTCAAACAGAAATTCCTGAGGGTCAGACTAGTTCATGTGATAGTATAGGTATCTATAAATACAAGACAAACTGTTTTAATGCAAAGTGTTGTTTAATGTATTGATATTCCTAATTACTATTCTGTCGAAATATGTTCCTTAACTTAACTTCAAAGCATTCCCTTCTCTGAAGGGCCATGCACACGTAGGGTTTTTTAAGTCTTTCCACCAGACCTTTTGCTAAGCTCCTTCTACTTTTTCAACAAGAATATAAGAAAAAACGATATAATAATTAGTTATTCCAGTTGGTATCCGTGATACTTGCAGGTATCATGGATACCAACTAAAATAAATAATCATTATATCGTTTTTTCTTATATTCTTGTGGAAAAAGTAGGAGGAGCTTAGCAAAAGCTCTGGTGGAAAGACTTAAAAATCCCTTTAGACAATAGCACAATTCACCCGATGACATCACGTTAGTACATAGAAAGCATCTCCCTCTATATTGGTGAAGGTCACTCATTCATTTTATCTAAACAATGTGCGCATCTGCTGTACAATTTATAACCATTAGGGTAAGGAACGAGTTATGGGACGCTTTCATATTTTGGGACATATAGGTAAAAAATATATAATAATATTATTTTAATTTTAACAATTGAATTTTCTTTTCTTAGATGTCCGTAAATGTGGAATTGTTTGGCAAATGTGGAATTAAATATTTTTTTCTTACATGTATAACGAAATCATGGAAACGTTCAATAACTGTTTTTTAACCTATGGCCCTAGCTTCTCCCTGTCCACCCTTACTTTCATCACATGAGTCACATTACTACAATAGAGACAGTGACCATGAGTACATTGAACACTTTCCCTGGTGTGTAGTGTGCTATCTGCTAACATCAAGGCTCTGCTATTCTCTCTCTATACTATTGAAGTGTGTGATTGCACACATGATGTGGTGTGTAATGACTAGGGTTGTGACGATATGCTTTTCAAATCATGGATATTAAAAATAGCATAGACGAAACGAAATGGTGTTGAATACTAAGTACCGTGGTTTAGAACGATTCAATAGTTTTAATTCTCTGACTCAATGATATTTTCAGGGGTGACCGGACGATTCGTTATCAGTTTTTTTTTATGAAATGGAAGCGATTTTTTATTAGAAATTGGTTGCAGACTACAATTTTATATCAATCCCATACATTATAAATTTATACTACTTTAAAAATAATGTCTACTTTTTAAACATATTTTTTATTCGTTTGGTTATACATTGATTTTAATCAGATGTATTAAAATTAATAATCATTACTTAATTTCTTTGATTAGAAAAGCTGGAAGTAAAGATAGCATGGATACCAATCGATATAGAAGTTAAATAACAATACTCCTATTTTTTTTTTGTCCTCATATGATCAAAATGTGCTTCAGTCCAAGAACCCTGAGTACCCTACATTGGGAAAATCTTTTGTTTCTCATATTTTGGAAAATATTTTAACGTTAGTGTAAAATTCCAATTACCAGATGTTACAAGTTACCGAATGAAAATAACTTAATGAAAGAAGAAACATAACCTTCCGCAATTTTGCGAAAGTAATAATTGTTTTCCATCATATAAAAAAAGACTATATAATTTAACATTTCAACTCTTTATTCTTATTCTTATATACTATTTTCTATTATGTTCGAAAACTTCCAGAGGGAAAAATATTCAATACATATTTATAATTTATAATGTATGGGATTGGTATATTTTTTGTCTATAACTCATTTTGAATTAAAAAAATCTTTAGAGCGATTCGGAACGAAAAATCTGGTAACGAATTGTTACGAGATTTTTCTAGTCCTAGTAACGAAACGTCCTAGTAACGAAACGTCCAGTAACGAAACGTTTCCTATATTTTTCTGTGCGTAATCTCAGCCTACTCTAGCTGAGATTACTTGGCTACTTTGGCTCACTTCCAAAGAATATACTTCTTTCTCCTTATCCTATCTACTGGTACTTATCCTATCTCTTTATCCTATCTACCAGTACTTATCCTATCTCTTTATCCTATCTACCAGTACTTATCCTATCTCCTTATCCTATCTACCAGTACTTATCCTATCTCTTTATCCTATCTACCAGTACTTATCCTATCTCTTTATCCTATCTACCAGTACTTATCCTATCTCTTTATCCTATCTACCAGTACTTATCCTATCTCTTTATCCTATCTACCAGTACTTATCCTATCTCTTTATCCTATCTACCAGTACTTATCCTATCTCTATCCTATCTACCAGTACTTATCCTATCTCTTTATCCTATCTACCAGTACTTATCCTATCTCTTTATCCTATCTACTGGTACTTATCCTATCTCTTTATCCTATCTACTGGTACTTATCCTATCTCTTTATCCTATCTACCAGTACTCATCCTATCTCTTTATCCTATCTACTGGTACTTATCCTATCTCTTTATCCTATCTACCTGTACTTATCCTATCTCTTTATCCTATCTACCAGTACTTATCCTATCTCTTTATCCTATCTACCAGTACTTATCCTATCTCTTTATCCTATCTACCAGTACTTATCCTATCTCTTTATCTTATCTACCAGTACTTATCCTATCTCTTTATCCTATCTACCAGTACTTATCCTATCTCTTTATCCTATCTACCAGTACTTATCCTATCTCTTTATCCTATCTACCAGTACTTATCCTATCTCTTTATCCTATCTACCAGTACTTATCCTATCTCTTTATCCTATCTACTGGTACTTATCCTATCTCTTTATCCTATCTACCAGTACTTATCCTATCTCTTTATCCTATCTACCAGTACTTATCCTATCTCTTTATCCTATCTACTGGTACTTATCCTATCTCTTTATCCTATCTACCAGTACTTATCCTATCTCTTTATCCTATCTACCAGTACTTATCCTATCTACCAGTACTCATCCTATCTCTTTATCCTATCTACCAGTACTTATCCTATCTCTTTATCCTATCTACCAGTACTTATCCTATCTCTTTATCCTATCTACCAGTACTTATCCTATCTCTATCCTATCTACTGGTACTTATCCTATCTACTTATCCTATCTACTATTACTTGCTATACCATTAATAGAAACATTAAAGTCTGAAGACTCTTTTCATTCGTCTAATTTCAGAACTGTTGACATTTTCCCCAATGTATTACAATAAATACACATAATAACATTGGTTCAAAATACACTTGTGATTTTGTATATCTCAATTATCTTCAAGTTGCTCCCTGTGCTATTCTTACCGCACTCTGATCACATACACTGTAGAGTACTTTAGAGCTTGTGGATGAATACACTTGTGAAGGCGATTGAAGTTCCTAACACGAGAAGTCACTTAATAATATGCCGAAAAGAGCAGTGACGGTTTATCCAAAGGAACTCTTATTGTGTCTTATCGAGACTAACATTGATATAGAATATTAATGTTAATACTTATTCTTACTTTAAAATAGTTAGGTAAAATTGATTAGTGGTCTGTGTACAATATTGTGTCTATATACCTGTTAGTTTGTAAGTATCTGTAAATTTGTACTTTTGTGGTAATTTGTACTTTATGTTAACTTTTTGTTTCCTTTCAATTTGTATCTTTCATATTTCTTTTTTCATCTTTACCATGTTTATAATTGTTTTAACGCTACTTGCAGTTTTAGAGGATAACACTAGAGTTATGCTCTTCAACTACGAGGTCTTAGATTTTGTGTTACGTAGGCTCATATGGGCTTCATTTACTATCACCTCTTCATTTTCCTCTTCCATCAATGAGTGCAGACATCGGTGCTTGTGTCCCTTTTCGTCACATTCCTCGGTAAGTAACTGCATTCACGGAGTAGCTTTTCGGCATCCCTGAGTATTGTCACCGTTTGATTACTTTGGTCATGTAGCCACTTTTCTATCTGACTGCTTCTTCTAGTCCCATTTATTTAATTTCCTTTTGACGTCAGCGATATGGCCTTTGTTTCCGTAGCAGACGTTAACCTCCACTAAATTAATGAATACATTTTTCACAGCAGTTTCAGCTCCATACAGTACCCCATTAGCGAAAGCAGTCACTCTCTTTCTAATTATAACTTGCCACACCATATCCGAGGTGTGCATTTGATAAAGTTTCACAAAGTTCCAGTGTTAAACTTGTGATGAGTTAGATTACTAATTCCTGGTGTTACATGTGAATACTATGCGTACATGGAATAAACAGATACTAAAAAGAGATCATGCTTTAGTCTACCTCTATTAATTTCATACTGATGTAATAGTTATTTAATTTGGCTAAAACTAACAGATTGTTTCGATTGGTATTTATTTTAAATCTTTCTTATTTTATTCCATTTTCCCCTCTTGTCATTTTCTCCTCCACTCCCCCATTACAATGGCCCATTGTCCCCCCGCACCCCTGGGGGTGAAAGGACACAGGGGGGGGGGGAGTACAACAATGCCTATTCTAAATACTGTATTTACCTTGTCAAATTAAACGACTGACTCTGTAAGAAATCTTTGAGCAGAATGTTCCATTTCATCAGGTCGTAATATCCGGCATATGGTCGTATAGCTGAGCGCATATTACTTTGTTTATCTAACATTTCAATATCTCAAACATAATTATCGGAAGTACGGCTATTTGAACAAAATAATTAAATGTCAAGTAATTGGGTTGTTCACCTTGAAATTTGTTAATAATTCATCCTTATTATTTCATGCTCATGACTATTTATTTACTATTTTCTAGTGTTGCTTTAATAAATAGATTTACTTGCATTATTCTTATAAGAAATATAGGTAGTGCATTAAAATCTATATAGTATATTATATTGTTAATTATTTACCAGAACTCTACGGTGATTGGTGCACACATTTGAGTTATATTTCAATGCGAATTAATAACTATAAATGTATTTAGAATATAATATTGCTTCTAAACATTATTTGTTTCTTTTCAGGCCTATCCATGAGCAGCCTATCTACGGGTGAGTAGATAATCCTGTGATAGGGTAGATAGTAGATAGTCTCCATCTGCTGGTGAGTACATAGGTAACCCTGTGATAGTTGATATGAGTTAACTATGCTGATTCCGATTCTATCCAAAGGATCCGATTTCCTGTACCTCATTATTATTTATTATATCTGGCTAGATATTAGCTGCCTAAGGGTACCTTACTAAGTAGCCTATTAAATTTCCAATCTATTAGTAATTGCCTAAGTTAATTTGTTCTCTATAGTGTTTACATGTAAGCTGAAACGTATGATTTTTTGAAATAGTTTAATAAGCCACACTTTCATCAAATAGCAGTTTGATCTGTTTGGTCATATAGTTGATTGATGTTTTTTGATGGTAATTAGATACATCAAGTTGTTGAAAAGATTCGAAATATTTTCTTGAAATATGCACAGATGTAGTGCATTGTACCGTGTGGATTTTCATAGTTACAAATTCCAAGGATTGTTTAGGGGTTCGTAATCTTCACCAGGTTTTAGCTAGGTTGACCAACCAAGACCATTTATGATGAAATTCATCTGTCTTTGGTGAATGAAACAATTAGTGTAACATACAAGCATACTTCCATTTATTGAAAGTGACAAGTAAAATTTGCCATTGCAAGATATTTTTCCGGGACTAATCGGAAGCCCATAAAAAGGGTCTGTATTGTTGTTAGTTGGTAGAAGCTGCTACATATAATACTGGAATAGTAGTTTTAGGTATATAGGAACTGCCCTTAAATTTTGGATTTCTGATTCCCGATACGATTACGATTGATCGTCCGATCACTAGTTGACAGTCCCTATCTACTGGTGAGTAGATAATCCTGTGATAGGGTAAGTAGGCCCTATCTACTCGCCTTCTGTCCCCATCTAATCTCCCCTCACAATCTACCCACTCAATAGCGAGAGGTTAAATCCCCATTGAGTGGTGGTAGACACACAGTTATTCTATTTACCTTAGGGCTCTTTGTTCTAATATCTATAGAATTAATAGAAAAAACATTGGATCAATAGATGTACTGATATATTTATACTGCAAAAGTACATATAGTTACTTATAGCATATACTGTCTATGGAACTGTGCATAAAGTTTACACATGAATTACCGAGCAGTTACTGTGACTGCTCTTTCCTTCTCAAACATTTCTATCTTATTATTATTATTGGTAGATAGTTGTTTGTTTCTATTTTTAATGTGTGTTTTTTTAATGAATTTTTTTAAAACAAATAATCAAGTATCTATCTACCATAATAATTTATGAGATGCAAATGTTTGAAAAGTGAATAACAGTCAATTTTACTAGTAGGTAGTTCTAGGTTTAAGGACCCTGAGATCAAACTCACTGATAACCCTAGTTCACTAACTGGTTTAGCCATGACTGAATATAGTTAACTAGTAAACCTGCGCTTGTAAACCAGTTTAAGTTGGTGGCTTTATTGCATGACCTTTAGCTTATTGTATTGCATCTAGTGAGTGTATTCCTTCTTCTGAATACTTTGTCTTTGATTCTCTGTTACTAACGTAAACTTTTATCATTTGAGATTATATGTCCGTTACTATCATTGGAAATATTTAACTAAATATCAAATTGTGACGCATCAAACTATACCGTATTTTAATATTTAATAATAAAATCTATTTAACAAAATGTAATAGTGAATTATGAGTCAGTTACTTACCAGACAAAAATGTCGGACTGTATATTTTTGGTTATATATTTTCCGAATAAAAAAATTATTGGGGTTAAAAATGACACTAAAAAGATTTTTTTGAAATTATCCGATTTTTCAAATATAAATTAAAAAAAAAAGTAATTGTTATCCTGAATTTTTAGGAATCAAAACTAGTTTTCTGTTATCCAGACTTCTGTTATCTTAGCCGGATATTTGCTCATATTTCTATTAACAATATATCACACCAACGTTTGTTGAACACTGAAGACTTGAATTATCAGATTCAAACGTCTGAGCATTTTATTTTAACCATTTCTAATTTTCTCTGGTTTCCTCGCCTCAAACCAGTTTGACACACCTATGTGTGTCGTAGGGATGGATGTGTGTCAAGGGATATTTACATGGAGGAAGAGGTTCAATTTATTTACTTATTTTTGTAGTTAGTATTCTTTATTAATTGTACTAACATTTATTACTGAAAATATTAAAGGTTTCATTATTGACATTACTTTCTTCATTCCTTTGTATGTACATTGCACTTTGCACTAGAAATAAAAGGTATTGCAATACTCTCTACAGTTCCGTGTGATGTTCAATTTATTTAATTTCTCCTTCGCTAATATTTTCATTATTAATTACCACAATAGAGTGCTTTTAGTTGTGGAATATCCTCTTAATATCCTCTTAATTATTGAACTGATTTAATGAGAGAGAATGGCTCCTATCGTTGCAAACGAACACCTATTATTTGCAACACCGAAACATTACTATGTTAAAACCGATACTTTCTCATAAGGTTTATAAATGTTTATAGTTGATATGAGTGTGTTCCCCGTAATATCAAGGTACAACAATCAAAAGCTCTTATTTTAACATATTCCATTTCATTTACTTTGTTTGCAATAGTATTAATATACATCGGTATTCATGTTCCATTAGGCTCTAGTGTACGCGTGCTGTCAATAATGACATCATTGCTAATCTATCAATTTTAAAGCCACTGATAAAACTTCAATTTATTTAATAATTATCACCTCTGGCTCCGCTTGTAATTGAATATTTTAAACTGAATAAAATAAATTGAAACCATTTATTCAACTGGTATCAGAATATAATTTCCTACCCATGCTACCAAATGCTTACCAAGCGTATTATTAGGTTTAGTGTGACGGACAGACAGAAGCAAGTGGTGAGTCATTAGCCAAAACAGTCTCCAATTCGCTGCTCCCGTGCCTCTCTAGTACATATTATTATTCTAAGGCCGGCCACACACTAGCATGTTCACCTGACAGGTACGCATGAATATATAGGTATGACTGGCAGGTGTACCTGTTACCTTATGACCACACTCACTCTTCATGCCTACCTGTCAGTTTTGTCATTTCGCCATGGATTCTCGAAAAGATGAGTTTTCCTTTCTCTCTTTATTATCTGTATCTTTTGTGAAATGTAAAAACAGTAGGAAGAAACGCAAACAATGGCGTAAGGAATGAATGCAAAGAAGAAATAAATTTACCAATATTATTAATCTTCTTAATGAATTGAGACATGAACAATCAGATTATTACAATTTTCTGCACATGAATGAATCATTATACAAAGAGAATAAATAAATGCCGACCAAAACATAACTTTCATCAATTTTCTAAGGTAATAACTGAGACCTGTTCAGATACACAGGATAAAACCGCCACTCACACATCAGTTTTACTCACCTGTCAGGCAGAACTAATCGAATTATCATCAGTTGGCAGGTTGCCTGAAAGGCTAGTTTATCCCGCCACTCACTAGCAGGTGCACCTGACAGGCTTGGCTATTCATGTGTACCTGTCAGGTGGACATGCAAGTGTATGGCCGGCCTTAGGACAGAAGCAGCTCTATTTATATAGTATGGATTATCTGCTCCTTGCTGCTTTATGCCCCGTACACACTATCAAATTATTTGGCAACAAATTCGTAAACTCTTAACAGCAGTAGCAAACATACAAGTATATGTGTCCACACACTCTTTAAATCTAAGTTAGAAACTTAACTACTTTTAATTAAGTACCTAAATATAAAAAACGATTCCACGTTTTTTTTACTAAAGTAACACATGTGTTTGTGATCTTTTAGTTTTTGACTACATTAAAATCAAACTCTTTAACCAGTGTTGATAGTGTGTGCCGTATGTTCAGATTAGGGTGCCGTATGTTTAGATTAGAGTGCCGTATTCTCTCCAGCTCATCATATGTCTAAATATGCCTATTGATGTCACAGATGAGAAGGCAGTGCCAATCGATGGTTTACTTTAGTGGTATATCATGAAGGTAACCTTCAAATGTCAATGTGAAGGTTACAGAAGGTTTACTCTTCAGTGTGTCATCTGTTGAAATGACATGTACAATATCAGAATAGTTAATTTATTTTTATATTTATTATTTTAGCTTTTGAAAATTGCTCAAACGAACAATTGCTCGAATTAACAATCGCTCGAAAGACAATTGCTTAAATAACAATTGCTCGTAGAACAATTGCTCGGAAGAAAAATTGCTCGAAGAACAATTGCTCAAACGAACAATTGATCGAATGAACAATTGCTCGAATGATCAATCGGGTGAGTTCGTACAGCGGGTGAATCCGTACAGGGCCATAAATCAACTCCTGTTATGTTCTAACCCGTTGAAATTTGAGTGATCCTATACATTTTAATAACAATCAGTTTGAAACAAGATCAACGCGTGACGGTGTAGTATGTTCCTTCGGTGAGATATCATATATTTTCAGCACTAAAATGTTATTTTCTCACTACTTGAGCTAAGCCATAGCAATTACAATATATTATCTAAAAACTTTATATCGAATACTAGTATTCACTAGGATATTCTCTACGTATGTAAACGTTAATATTTAGTTATAACTCATTAGTATCTGATGTAGACCAATTTGAAAATAAAATTGCGGTGTGGCGTGTCATCGTACACATATGTACGGGCACATCCTCCTCTGTACGTTTTCACCCCATTATGTACGAATTCACCTCTATTTTAATAAATGGCTCGAGTATATACACGTAAAAGAACGAAACAGTATTCTTCCTGTGATGTTTAACAGGCATATAACGTCTGGAAAATGGAAAATCAGTACGTAAAGCTGCTAAATTGTATAAAGTTCCTCCGATGACGCTGAAAGATGCCACAAAAAGATCCAGAAATGGTTCAGAATTTGATGAGTATATAAATTAGAAAAGAAAGTTTTAACAAGCGAAGTAGTAAAGGATGGCATCGTGTCTGATCTTACTTCACCATACACTGAGCCTGTTTCTTCTACACCATCCACCGAGCCTGCTCCTGCTTTACCATCCACCGAGCCTTCTCCTTCTTCTACCGGCACCGAGGCTTCTCCTTTTTCACCATCCACCGAGTCTTCTCTTACTTCACTTGCCACCGAGGTTTCTCCTACTTCATCATTCACCTAGCCTGCTCCAACTTCACCCGCCACCGAGCCTGCTCCTACTTCACCATCTATCGAGCCCGCTCCTGATTCACCATCCACCGAGCCTTCTTCTACTTCTACCGGTACCGAGGCTTCTACTTTTTCTCCATCCACCGAGTCTTCTCTTATTTCACTTGCCACCGAGGTTTCTCCTACTTCATCATTCATCGAGCCAGCTCCTACTTCACCCGCCACCGAGCAACAACAAAGCCCCTCTACATTGAATGTTTCATTTTTAGAAACATCTTTCGAAAACATTCGGCCATTCCCAAAGGCTCCTCCTAGAAAGGGCAGCAGCAGAGGCAGATAACCAAGAAGGTCAATGACAGCAACTGATACCATAGAAAAAGAGTTACTGAAAGTGAAACAAATTTCAAGAAATAAAAACTCAAATTCACCATTGACAAAGCGCTCTATAATCTAGTTCGGAAGACATTGGTGATGAAGCCTTTTGTGATTTTTTGTTTTCTGAAAAGGGATACGGCATTCTAGGGTTTTATAATATTTTCCTTAAAATAAATGAAATTCTTACTGAATTTTCCTTTCCCCCCCTTTTTTAGTACTGTACGGAGTGATACTCTGCTTGCACGAACTCACCCGCACTTCGAAGTGATTTCGTACACACGAATATATCTCATCAAAATCGATATTAAGAGAGAACCATAAGGTTTTAAATAATTTAGTTTGTAGTTATAAGCAGATGAATACCTATAAATTCGATTGTGAGTTAGAACGAACTTGTATCCCGGATAGTTAAGATTCTATAAGCCTTGAAAAGAAAAATGTACGAACTCACCCGGTTCTTCCCTAATTAGCGTTTGAAAATATGAAATACAATTATTATAAATTACTAATTAGACACCAGGATGGTTAGGTGCAGCTAATTGAAGTGATCCAACTTGATGATTAACTGACTTTTATTAATTTGGACACTGAGCAATTTGATCATTCGAGCAATTGTTATTCGGTCAATTGTTCGTTCGAGCAATTGTTCATTCGAGCAATTGTTTTTTCGAGCAATTGTTCTTTCGAGCAATTTTTCATTTGAGCAATTTACCTATAACCCTTTTATACAGAGTCCCGCAGGTAAATTGGGACTTTTTTCATTTATTTCGAAAGGATAAAATAGGTAAAAGGATCATTTTAAATTTTTAACATTTAATTCTGTAATCCTTATAACCTGTATCACAATTAGTACCTTCGCAGAATGCGGAAAGGTCATATTTTAGCCGTCATTTATTTATTTATCATCTTTTTATTCGCTTAACTGAAAAAGTGTTAAACCGAATTGCCTGAAATTTGGTGAAACGATTGGTCCATGTCCAGTGACCTGCTGGTAGAATTTTGGGAGTGACCCGTTCAAAGTTCATGGTCATGGTCATTTATAACTCAAAAAGTATTGAACCATATTACATGAAACTTGGTTGGACGATTGATCAATATGCAGGAACCATTTTGTTAGATTTTGGGAGCGATTGGGTCAAAGATCAAGGTCAAGGCCATTTATAACTAAATACCTCAAAAAGTGTTTAACCAAATTGTCTGAAATTTGATGGTACAATTGGTCAATGTCCAGGAACCATCTGGTAGAATTTTGGGAGCGATCCGGTCAAAGGTCAAGATCATTTATAACTCAACTACTCAAGCGGCGGTATGTGCTCTACCGAGTGCATTTAATGTGGCTTAATATGATAACACCTCTGCATCGATAATATTGGAATTCTTCTTGCGAAACTACTGTGAACAAATAGTTCTTATTTCATCGACACTGAAATTCCTGAAAGCTCTTGCAATGGCTGTCTTCTGAGATTAACATTACGGTGTTGATTAACATTAGACTCTTCTTCAATCATGCTAAATAACCAAAAGTCACAAACATTCAGATCTGGAGTGCTACTAGGCCAAATGTCCTTCGATACAAACAAGGGAAGATTTTCCTTCAGGAAATTCCAGCCTATTTGCTCCATTCGCTGGCGAAGACTGGAAAAAGTATGACTTTTGCAGCATCGTAGTTTCTAGGTATCCAGAGCAGCAAAATATTATTATGAATCTTTAAATACTCCGCTAAGTCCAGCTTCGATGAAATGAGAATGCATCCTCTTGCCATCATTTGCCACGGCTGCTAAAATGAGACGGCTGCAGTGAGGAAGTTTCGGCGTCTCCAATCATAAGACTTCATCCAAAGGTCTTCTGACTGCTCTGCAGATGGATCCGTGGCTAACATTGCGTCCTTCTGCCTTTTTTGACTTAGAATGAGTTGGGTTTGCCTTCAACTGCTTTTCAGTCCAACCAGAAAAGTTCTGAAATGCTTTCGAGGCTGTGGCGACTTCTTTATTTTTTTCCTCTTCATCACACTTGGTCACGACTCGATAGACTGCCGTCCTTTGCTTAGTCTTAATATTTAAAACTTACAATAATGTCTTCATATATCAAAACCAATTTCAAAATATTGAAAAGTATTAGCATCAGTAAGGTCTTTTTAATGTAAACCTAGCGAATGATTTCTTACTTGTTGCGCCTATGTTAAACTTGGTTATACACTGTCTAGTATTAGCAAGTGAAACATTATGATTAGAATTTCTTACACTCTTGTGTTACAATCTTAGACAAACAAAACTTGAAAAAAGTGCTCCGTGTTTTCATTGACAGTGTGCAGTGCTCCGTGTTTTCATTAACAGTGTTCAGTGCTCCGTGTTTTCATTACCAGTGTACAGTGCTCCGTGTTTTCATTACCAGTGTACAGTGCTCCGTGTTTTCATTACCAGTGTAGAGTGCTCCGTGTTTTCATAAACAGTGTACAGTGCTCCGTGTTTTCATTAGCAGTGTGCAGTGCTCCGTGTTTTCATTAACAGTGTAGAGTGCTCCGTGTTTTCATAAACAGTGTACAGTGCTCCGTGTTTTCATTAGCAGTGTGCAGTGCTCCGTGTTTTCATTAACAGTGTAGAGTGCTTCGTGTTTTCATTAACAGTGTACAGTGCTCCGTGTTTTCATTACCAGTGTAGAGTGCTCCGTGTTTTCATAAACAGTGTACAGTGCTCCGTGTTTTCATTAGCAGTGTGCAGTGCTCCGTGTTTTCATTAGCAGTGTGCAGTGCTCCGTGTTTTCATTAACAGTGTGAAGTGCTCCGTGTTTTCATTAACAGTGTACAGTGCTCCGTGTTTTCATTAACAGTGTGAAGTGCTCCGTGTTTTCATTAGCAGTGTGCAGTGCTCCGTGTTTTCATTAACAGTGTACAGTGCTCCGTGTTTTCATTAACAGTGTGAAGTGCTCCGTGTTTTCATTAACAGTGTTCAGTGCTCCGTGTTTTCATTAACAGTGTGAAGTGCTCCGTGTTTTCATTAACAGTGTACAGTGCTCCGTGTTTTCATTAACAGTGTGAAGTGCTCCGTGTTTTCATTAACAGTGTACAGTGCTCCGTGTTTTCATTAGCAGTGTGCAGTGCTCCGTGTTTTCATTAACAGTGTACAGTGCTCCGTGTTTTCATTAACAGTGTGAAGTGCTCCGTGTTTTCATTAACAGTGTACAGTGCTCCGTGTTTTCATTAACAGTGTGAAGTGCTCCGTGTTTTCATTAGCAGTGTGCAGTGCTCCGTGTTTTCATTAACAGTGTACAGTGCTCCGTGTTTTCATTAACAGTGTGAAGTGCTCCGTGTTTTCATTAACAGTGTACAGTGCTCCGTGTTTTCATTAACAGTGTACAGTGCTCCGTGTTTTCATTAACAGTGTAGAGTGCTCCGTGTTTTCATAAACAGTGTACAGTGCTCCGTGTTTTCATTAACAGTGTTCAGTGCTCCGTGTTTTCATTAACAGTGTTCAGTGCTCCGTGTTTTCATTAACAGTGTTCAGTGCTCCGTGTTTTCATTAACAGTGTTCAGTGCTCCGTGTTTTCATTAACAGTGTTCAGTGCTCCGTGTTTTCATTAACAGTGTTCAGTGCTCCGTGTTTTCATTAACAGTGTTCAGTGCTCCTTGTTGTCATTAACAGTGTTCAGTGCTCCGTGTTTTCATTAACAGTGTTCAGTGCTCCGTGTTGTCATTACCAGTGTTCAGTGCTCCGTGTTGTCATTACCAGTGTGCAGTGTTCCGTGTTTTCATTAACAGTGTTCAGTGCTCCGTGTTGTCATTACCAGTGTGCAGTGTTCAGTCTTCCTACAGGAGGTCCACTTAACGATGCACCCTCACTGTTCTTACAAACTATTACAGCTCCTCATGTCTATTGTTACACTAATTACATTAACTGGAATTGCTTCTAATGGAAGATGTACACTGAGTGAAGACACTGATTCAACTGACGATATGTGCACTGAGTAGCTTTTATGCCTTCAGGAGCATTTCCAATTAGATACCAGTGTCATGCGAATGGGGAAAATTATGAACCCTATTTGAACATGTTATTATCTCTCTTTTCAATCACACTCATTATTAGTAATAATAATGTAATAAATTTGTGTAAGAATATTTCTTAAATTCTCGTCATAGAACTTTAATTTATTTCTTCTCACATCTAAATAACTGCCATTGAATTTAAGAGAATGAATTACAATAGAACATATAGAGTAAGGTACGAATTACCGGTCAGTTCCACATCTTCGGTCATATAAGAAAAAGTATATTATAATAATTAGTTGATTTTAATTACATTATTTTTTCTCGTATGACCAAGAATGTGGAACTGACCGATAACTCGTTAGTAACCCCATATGATCATCTCTCTCCCTCAATCTGACCAGTACCCAGCCCCCCCCCCCCCTAATCCCCCGTGGGTCACATGTGTCCCAAATGGGGGAAATAAATCACAGGAAGGAGGGAAAAGAATAAAATTGGCGGTTGGTTTAACGTGGGATGAGAGGTGGACGGGGATGGAATATATATTGATTGTCAAAGAAAAAAAAAGTCTAAGAAAAGTGTGTGTGTGATGTTTTCTTCACACTTCACTGGTTGTAAAATGTTTGTGGTTATTAGAAAAATGGTCTGGTTTTCAAATTTGTAAGATTTGAAATTATAAAACTGTGATTTGTGATCATGACTTTTCACATCACAGCTTTGAATTGTTTATCGAACTAGCTATCTGTGCTGGTTGCCAGGGGTTCATATCTTGATGAGGCAATTGAATTCTTCATCATTATATTATTATTACCCTTTGCGCAAAATTGCGGAAGGTTATTTTTTCCTTTACTTAGTCCTCATACCAGTGAGTACAGTCTCTACTAATACCCTGTGTGTCTATTGTCACTATACTACAGGTGAAGATAATTAGTACCTACCTGTGATGTTAACAGTGTCTATTTGTACCTTTTGTCTGCTGTTTTTCTTTTCTCTGCTCCAGTACCATTGGTACGACTAACAAATGTACAATATCTACTATGTTCTGTTCTATATAATATTGCTACTTACACTTTTAGAGGATATTTAGGTACGCAGGCTTCAATTACTAGATCCTTAAATATTCTGATGCACTCAGGTGCTTGAAGTTCATCCTATAGGCTTTGGCTCTGAAGCGAGACACTCAAACTATAGTTTTGATGCACTTAAAGTGTTTCAAAAGCTTGAAAGTTTTTTCAGTTCGATGCACTTTAGTGGCTCAAACTTATCCTTGGTTGAAATGATGCGAGTAATTTCAGTAAACTAAATAGCGAGACATTAAAGTTCATCGAACTGAAACATTTCCAAGATATTGAAACGCTTTAGTGCAGTAATGTTACAGTTATGCACTTAAGGACCTCACTGTAGAGACACAGCTGTATAGGATAAATTCGAAATACCTGTGTATCAGATTATTGAAGTTCATCCTGTCTGTAATAGTTACAGATGTTACAAGATGAGTAAGGACAGTGTGACTTAATAGTTACAGATGTTACAAGATGAGTAAGGACAGTGTGACTTAATAGTTACAGATGTTACACGATGAGTAAGGACACTGGTCACTAAGTCAAATGGCACCCCCTGTTGTTTAGTAGATGACAACAGATTGGCAACAGGGGACTGATTAACAGCACACTGTCTCTCTGACTCCTGTTATTGGCTTTACTGGTATTAGGAGAATAGTTACTCTCGATGTTAAATGTAGTTAATGTTAATTCATTTCAATTATAGCAGTACAAACTATAGGTAGGTTCATTTAAAACTTTCATCATATCTTTATATTTTAATAAATGTATCTGTTACTTACATATGCCGCAGAACACTATCCTCATTTGAATTTGTATATAACATCAGGGGCAAGTAAAGGGGGGAGTTTGGCTTTATAGATATATTGCCCATAGAATTAAATGAATAACAAAAGCAATATAGGTTGAATTTGAGAGTAAAGCTTATTGATCAAATGGTTACTTTTCGTTTGAGGACATTGGAAACTAAACCTAAATAGTACAGTATCACTTTAATTACAACTCATTGGAATAACACACCTCGGTTATTTGTTCTAATTTGCCCATGTCTCATTTTAATTAATACTCTCTGTAGCTTTAGTTCACTCACCACTGGCTTGGTAGGAATAACATTGCTCTGCTCACATACTCTTGTGCATGCGTGTACAGTCAGTCACTCGTATTCATGTAGTTGTGTAGTAAGTAATGACTGTATTTGATGTCATGTCTATTAACTATGTGCTGTGTGGTCTTTAAACACTTTAAAAAAATCCTCTGTATTCAAATGAAGCTGACAGTCCTAATTGAGTATTTTATTTTACCATGGAACCTGAATGACAAATGCTACATATACGTTAAATATGCAATAAACAATTAGAACAAGTTGGGTAAAACAAAAAAAGAAACCAGATGTGAAATATACAAATCATCAAAATATTAGCATTAAAATGTATTAGCTGAAGACCCGGTCACACGAGCGTTTTCACAGCGTTTTTGACTCTGAGGAAATTATGTTAAACCAATTTCACGTTTTTCCAAAAACACTCGTGTGACCGGGCCTGATTATTGTGGAGATAAGAGTGATTAAACATTTACTCGATATTTCTATCGTATCCATGATAAATGCATGTAATCATGGATACCTTCAGGTGTATTTCCTCTGTACCACATCTTATTTACTATCGACTCTTCAGCCACACGTCGATACTTATTATTATTAATGTCCTTAACGATGTTTATGGCAGTACTCGATACATTCACCGATTCCGTAAGAAAAGAAGATATAACCGAATCACCGATACCTGCCTTCTATCGGTTATATCCAAATATAGTCGTAATAATTTGATCTTGTAAAGATGACCAATCTAGAATATTTATTTAATCCATCCTGAAGATGAACTCTTCTTCATTCACTTCATTCCTCTTCATTTCTTATTAACCTCTCATTCCATTAATAGTTATTAGTTAGTTTTTCAATTAG